>PNEQ01049862.1:0-13077 GCA_003012365.1 Medauroidea extradentata
GGACAAACACTATAAACCTAGGTAGCCCATCGCAAAAATCATTAATGCCGCTTGAGATATTATTATAATAATAGTATTAACATTCGTAGGCAAAACAATAACTCATTGAGAATTTAAGAATTATATAAAAAAAATGTTCAAAATTTGGAATTGTTGATTTAAATGTTCAAATTTAGAATAACGTGCTTCTTGATTGTTGAGCGGTCTTAAATAGCTTCACAGAGCTAAAGTCCGCAGCAAAATCCTGGTAAGCTTGAAGTAATAATTTTTTATGTAAGCACACAACAAAAAAAAAATGTTGGGTGGCAATGCAACAATGAACTTGGCACAACACACGCAGAATGTGGGGCTGCTCATGCAACCTTGACTGGGTGACCTTATCTAATCACTTTTCTTCTCTTCAGATGGCAAAACACCTCTTTAATCATAGCTGGAAACGTAAAATGGGCCTTACCAAGTTGGAGGCATGGGTAGGCTCACGCAGTTGGGTGTTAATTGAAATAGGGTGCAGTCACCACAAATAACAATCAAGGATGCAACATCTAAATGAAGTGAAATGACTATTATATTAATTAAATTGCAAAATTTTTAAGACACGGAAAGCCGGGGGCGTTACAAGGTTAAAAAAACCTTTGATAAGATTTTGTGAAGGCATCAATTTTACAAGGTCATTATCATGTGCAGGCCTGGTAAAATTGGGGTTCAGCTGTAAGTAATAAGTATGGTGTATAGAGTACATTGTATGTTTAGGTTCATATTTAAGACTATAATAATGTTGTTGTTGTTGTTGTTGTTGTTGTTGTTATTATTATTATTATTATTATTATTATTATTATTATTATTATTATTATTATTATTACAGTCAACTCCCGACTATCCGCACTAGGGGCCGATGCCTCGGATAATCCAAAATTGTGGATAAACCATTTTTACCCTTTATTAGATCTCAGTAGAGAGAATAATATCTAATTCATTCCTGCGATAAAAGAAAGCAATTTAATACAGTACACTCTCAATTATTCAAATTAAGGATTAGGGGTACGTGCTAATATTGTAAAAACAAATATAATAAAAAGTCATGGATATCTTATTTATCCAAGGTAAAATCATGTTAAATTGTTAATCCATTCATGCGCGACATGTGGGATGTTCTCGTGAACTCCATTGATGCATGTCAGTCACGTCAAGTTGTAATTCTTTAACGCTCACCCCCGATATTTATATACTTTGCTATCTTGACCTAAAGTCTTAGCATGCATTGACACATTGCAGATTAGTGTGTTGCCGTTTATTTAACTTGTAAGATTTCCATGTCAAAATTCTTTGATTTGGAAACCATAATTACTTACGTTAATATGTTCTAGTGTTTATCAAATGTGTATTTTCATTGTATAATTGCATCACGCAACTTTTTGTTAACCTTCCACGAGTGTTTGCTTACAAATACGGCCGAGCTTCTAACCATTATTACCAATCCCGTACACAGACACTGTAAAGTGCATTTACAAATGAACACGGGAAAACATGCACGTAATTGTATATTGTATTTGTTCCTTGTGGCTTGAAATGTACTTAATATTCATTCAAGTGTTCTTGTAACTTTACTGTAGTGTTTAACGGCAACACAAGTATTATTTATTCCAGTCTGGATATTTATTTTTTGCGGCAGAGTGGTTTGACCCAAGGGAGTAATTTTAGTGTGTGAGGGTGGCACACTTGTAGCAGCGGACAGTCACGAGTTCTCGTTGGCCATTTTGCGCCACTCACCTAATGGTACTTTTAGCCCTTCTGGCGAGTATAAAAGGGGGATTCTTCAGTTGTCAGGGACTCTGCCTAACCGCTGTGTCATCCTGACACTTGCTCTCCTGAGCGGTTGATGTCCGTGAGGTGCCGCTCACGCCCTACCGATCTGTTGGTTGATGTCTGAAAGGTGCCGACAGATTACTCTTACCTGAACCTACCTTCCTAACTTAGTCGTTGGGGTTGATGTCCGAAAGGTGCCCTCTGTGATACCTGTCCTCAAATTCGTCTGATGGCGAATACTTCACCTCTACCAAAACTTCTTGTCACCATTCCTTACCTGAGTTTTAGGACTACTCTAAGGGGAAGTCAAAGTCCGTGTGACTAGTTAGTTAACCTACAGACGTGGCATTGTAACGAAGTTAAACTTTGTAGTGTAGATACACTTAACCAGTTCTCAAGATACTTCAGAAGTTACGTTAATGATTTCGAGTTTCTCGGGATCAAAGAGTTGATCACCATAAAGCCTTAACCAGTATGCACTTTGTCATTTATTTGAGATGTCTCGAAGCACCATGTTGAGTCAATAGCAGTACAAGAGTTGGAAGTTATGTAAATGTTATAACTATCCTTGGGGTCAAAGAGTTGTTTGCCAAGTACTCACTGCCACTAGCAAGTTCTCAGTTCTCAACCAGTAATTCAATTATCGCTCCAGTATGTGTCAGTCCGATGTGCCATGTCTTGTATCTCATGTTGAAATGGCCCGAAGCGCCTAGTCTAGTACTGAAGAGTATGTATTGTTGTATCTTGTGTTGAAACGGCCCGCAGCGCCTTGTCTAGTTCATATGTCTCTTTGTAGCTTAAGCCTTTGTATCTCATGTCGCAAACCCTGTTTTATCTTGTGTCGAACCATTATGGAGCTTTGTTTGTATCAAATTGGGACAGACCCATACCTTGATCATCCATAATGTGTATTATGTTCGAACAGATGTATAACTTGTATCAAGTGTCGTGTTCTGTTGTGAATATACGCATTGTGTGAAACCTATTTATGTACTTGGTTTGCTCCTTTAAAGAAACCTACTTGCATACCAACTTGTGATAATCAGTCTAAGGCGAGTGATTTATGCCTTTCCTCTTAATTTATGTGAAGAATCACCTCTGTGCTATCATTACTAAGGCTTTTCCTGTTGGCTTACTTGGTAGTCACTCACTGGGTCAAGATTAGCTCTAACTCAAGAGGGATTACCAGTTACTCGTGCTCTGCATCTTAAGAACCTTTTTAAGACTCATACTGCTCTAAAGTAATTACGAAACCAGTAAACCCAATAGCAGCAGAGAATGGAGTCACCATTTATGCGCAGAACTAATTGTTTTGCCTGCTGAAAAAGACTTAAATCTTCTTCAAACCTTTCAAAATACGGTTGTGGGCATAACACAACAGTTATGATTATGCGAGTAAACACAGCGTGTATTTATAAATACCCAAAAAAAAATTTCCACTATTTTGAATTAAATATTTTGCGCAGATAATTCGCAAATTGAATAATCTGTACGCGAATAATAGGGAGTCTACTGTATTATTATTATCACCATCATCGTCGTCCTCATCAGTTTTTTTTTTTTAATTGCTCATCTTACTTTTAACAGCCTAAACCAGTTTTTATATTGTAAGTGCTATTTCAGCATATACTTTTTTTTTTTTTGTTTTCAAGATGACTGTCTTATTAATATAGATTAATATTTCTTCAGTTGTCTTTTTTTTTTTTTTTTTCCACAAAAAAGGTTTTGAATACAGCTGCAGTAATTGTGAAAATTCACTTTACACTGTGTTTTTATTTTTTGGGGCATGGGGAGGTCATATAGCTACCTTTTTTCTTGGGTGTGTTTTTCGTCAGATGTCTTTGATCATTTATTAATTGTTATATTATTACACAAAATGGTACTCGAAAGGACTTTATCATCATAAAAGTCACTTTGTAACTTCTTTTTTTTTCAACGGTTTAGTCATATCTACCTTTCTTGAGTATACCTATTTTCAATTGGAAGAGGTCTGTCTATTGATGTAAATTAACCTTTCATTCATATACTGTTATATTTTAACACAAAACAGTACTGGAAAAGAACTTAAATGTTTGTGGAAAGTCTTTTGGTGCTCAGTGTTCTACTAAGTAATTTCTTTGCAGAAAGTATGCGTTGTATTTACTTTTCAGAAATAACATTTTAATTGGAAGACATCCATCTATTGATATAAATCATGTTTAACTGAAACATCTGGTTGCTTTTTTTTGTCAGATAAAAACAAAACTGTATTTCAATAAATACATGGTTAACACAATTTTTGGGATTTTTGAAGGTGTAAATAGGTCAATTGCAGGGAGCGTGAGGTCTCATAAAATTGGCACCTGACTTATCTTCGCTCACTATCTAATGAATATACTGTACAACAAATTCCTGTATACCTGTTTGTAGATTAACAATACAGTATGTTAAAAATATTAATGTTTCTTTAAAGAAGCACTGAAAACCCATAATTTTCAAAACATGTAGTGTTTTAGAGCCTGAGCGTAACAGCATTACAGCCTCTTAACGAAGTAGAAATTTTACTAAAATCCACCGCACACTGTACAATATTTCCTACTACGTAGTTTGTTTACTAAGTAGGTTACAAACAGTTACACTAGGTGCATTACAAATTTAATTTATGCTGCATACAATACGGACTTGCTTGTTTTGTAAAGAGACTTTTCTCCACAACTGTCCAAGTGATGAAAAATTTACGCTGCAAAACTTATAATTGCTTCAGATGTAGATAGGAATAAGGAAAAAAGAGAGATTTGTGGGCAAGGAAATGGCTGTTTACGATGGAATCAGAATTGAAGCACCCTTGGTATGTTTTTTTTTAAGAACTTGGCTAAGGAAAATTATGGCTATGCTTTGTGTTTGTGTATATTTTGCCGACTTCCGTATTGTTGCTGAAACTTCTTTTTTGCAGTCAGTTGATCTTTCGTCTACTTCTTTCCTTCCATGTTTTCGAAAAATTGTGTCTAAAGTGTAAACAACGTCAGTGTTGTTGTTTTGGTGCTCTCTGATTGGCCACTGCTTAAATATTGTAGTGCAATTCTGAACAAAAATAGGACACAATTGATTACGCGAAACTAGTAGCCGAGCTCACATGACCGCTCACATCCAGTGAGGTTTTAAGTGTAGCTTTTAGCCGGACAAGTACTTCACCTCATATACAATATTGTAAGAAATATGGTGCCGTGTGCATCTGCCTTAAGTTTAAAGTGAAACCTCAACAATACAAAATGGTTTACTTTCTCCTTGGGTTGACATAAGCAATTAAATATTAATTTTCTTGCTCAGTATAAATTTTAATGTATGTTTTACAATGTACAATACAATACTGTTATAAGTGTATTGACAAAATGAAGTCACAATAGTGACAAGTATCTATGTATTATGGGATAAACATTTTTTTTTTTTTAAATTTACTGACACTAGAGTTTTCACAAACATCTGTTTATTCAGACATGATTATAAACTGCAGAAATTTTGGTCCATAGACGTTTTTATTAGGTAAGGAGGTTCTACTGTATATGTAACTTTTGTAATGTGGCTTGGTGTTACGGATCTCTTACACCATTACTCTTTCAATCAATTGAAATAATCAGGAGTTAACTGTACAGTACATATCTGAATATGGCATGGTAATGCACATTCAACATTGAGTGTTTGGTTCCAGTGGCCGGACGTCTGGTTCGCAAACGTGCCTCCAACTCCTCCATCAACATATTTTCCGGCAGGTAGTGGTGCATGCTCCAGTTGCAATCTAAAATCTGGAGCCATTTTGGACTGAACTCTGTCTTTTATGGTCAATGTTTTACTTATTGTCTTGTAAGCATTATGATTTTGTTGTGACGAGATTTGTTAAATGAAGATTTTTAAGAAATTTTATTCATATGTCAGTTTCAGTGAACAAAATACACTTTTAATATGTAAATTGTAAATAAATGTCACAATATTGTATAAAGCAAACATAATGTAGATATTTACAGTGTTAACATTGCATTTGCTTTCCCAAGAAATTTTCTACATAGACAGGATGAGTTTTGTGTACCGGATATGAAGATATATGTAAGTGTGCTGTACTGTATTTCTGCAAAAAGTGTCATAATGAGCATACAAAGATGAAATCTGAACTGCATTTGTTGTTGGACATGTTAATGTGTAAATAATAGATTGTTGTGTACCTATTGTAAATTTATGAACAGAATAAAGGCAATATTGTTTTTTGTTTTTTAAATGTTTTTTTTTTCCTTCCCCCTCGTAAAATTTTGTTTCCGTTTCTGTCTGTTGTACATACGTACTGGAGGCAGTTGCCCATGAAGAGTTGAAAATCAAATTGAGACATGGGGTTGGTTCTTGCTTCAGTATCCACTGTAACTGCCAATTATTTATTGAAATCTACCTATTTTGTATAAGCATACATAATAACATTGATCTCTTTGAACAAGAACTGCTCTATGTGGAGATTTACTATAATATTTTACACAAACAATTATAAGAAAGCTATAGACAGATGGCAGAATAAACACAAATATATCAGTAACTTGTAACAAACACCTACACAAGGTAGATGCTCATAATTCTATCACCTTAAGGATCAGCAAGAATTTAACTATATACATTACTATAATAGTACAGCATATAAAATGGTAACTAATTTTTTTTTTAATCTTGCACTTTACGTGTACACAAATTATGTATACCTTTTAAACAATTATGATTCATGTCTTTATCTGAACATACAGTACTGTTACTGTAATGCTCAATTGTATAAAACTATGTTCATAGTTCAGAAGAATCACATGTGTTATTTTTATTTGTGTAGAAACTATTACTGTTCATGTTCATACATGGTAATGCATAATTGTAGTCCTTTCGTGGTAAATCAGCAACAGAAAGAAAAAAAACCTTACTCTTATTTTTTAAACGTACTGTTGCAATAGAGAGTGCTTAAGTGATGCCTTTAATTTTTAGGTTACATAAAATATTAATTATTACTGTACCTTACTTATCACACATGCCATTATCCGTACACAAACACCTAAAATTGTCTTAAGACCTAATTTACATAAACAGATGTCACTATGAAGAGCACAGTAATGTTTGTCACTTCTGCAGTACTACCATGTATTATCATTTGCCTCTCTCGTTTAATCCTCAGGAATTTTTCACTGTACACTAGCTGTCTCTAATTTGCTGCAGGCTTCCTGTCAAATGTTTTCCTCAAGGCCACACACGACTTCATCTCTAGCTGCCTTTGCTTAGCGACTTTGCTTGCACACGCGATGATCACACTCGTCACACAATTCCTAACTCGTGATTCAGGTTTTGGAACTCGAATACAGTGTTTAAGTAAATTAGCTCTTACATATGGGAGTCTACTGCTGGAAAGCTCCTTCAACAACTAGGTTGACACCTAAAAGGATAGCGTGAATATCATTACTGTAAACAGCCTTTCGTACTTTGAAAATGGTTAATACATTTCCTATCATCTATGATGTGACCTCGCAGATGGCTTGGCGCAGCTATACCACCTAATAACAGTTAAGGTTATAAACTTGTCAGTATTATCAACTTCCAGCTTGACACCCTGCGAATAGCAGCCAGTCACACATAGTTAAACATCTTGAGTTCATATGATCAAGTGAAAAATTTGCTACTTATACCCACAATGCGTATTTAAATAATGAGTGTGATGTTTTTTTTAAACCCTCAAGATAATTTTATGATTTTCTTTTATTTAGTCTCCCATAATGCAATGTAACAATCAGTAGGGCTGGAATTACTACATACTGAGTTTGTAATGACCATTGCTTGCAAGATGCCTACACATGCCCCTGTCCTCAACATACAGTAATTTACTCCAACGAACATAGTGGCTGGATGAGATTCCAACAGCTTTCCCCATACTTGAACATACTACTTTGAAAACTTGTAACATCAGTTTAATTCACTGTTGGGAAGAAAGATGTCCAGTGTCCTCCAACTGTTTGGAGCATCTTATAGCTAATGAGAGCACAGGACTATTTAATTGTACACATTGTGGATGTTGTATTTCAAGAAGATCTTGGATGGAAAAGAATGGTGAACAATGTAGGTTAGAAGTATGAAGGTCCTTGAAAATGTTGATAAAGGTATGGAAGGGAGTAAAGAGTGAGGTGCTGCTGTGTGTGGTAAGTACGTTGTAAGAGCTAGAAAAAAAAAAGGTAGCAAGATGGTGAAGGGTGAAAAGAATAGCAAGGATAAAACAAACTGTCGACCATCAGTGATTGTTCAGGAAAGGGAGCACCTAAAACATATAAGAAGAGTGGAAAGGTGTGTCGGACTGTACAGAGGATGGAGACTAGTAGGCTGCCGATTTAACAGTGTGAAAGTAGATAAGGAAGAGTGGTCAAGAGTGTAAATATATACTAGTATGTAAGAGAATGTATTTGACTGCATTGCAAGGGGTAGACTGGAAAATGTCTGCTAGCATGTGAAGGCAAGGGGAGGAAGATCTTGTTGGCAGCAGACTGATAAACTTGAATTATTCGTATAAATTGCTGTTAATGGTTAAGTGAGCACTTTTGAAGACTGTCTTGTCCAAAACAATACGTAAAAAATTAAAAAAATTTTTTGCAGCCTTTAGACGTTAACTTTTTATAACTGTACAATCTGTGCCCTGTGGATGACTGATATGTCCACATTAAAAATTGACAGAAAAATACAGTACACAAATATTAGCCGAAAAGAAGAAGTAGCCAGTGATGTAAAAGTGCTCTGTTTATTGTGAACCGCCTATAGAACTTAACACCACTTCACTTGGCCACAGTTATAGAATATAACTAACGAGCACCAGTCACATGCTGAAATTACCTAACCATTCTGTGAGGTGGATGATTGATTCCATTCGAGAAGGTGCTCTAGAACCAAATAAATTAAATTATCTAAAAATTATATGCTGGCATTTCTCACTGTCTGTTTAATCCATTAACATGAAATTGAGTATTAAATGGCAAAATGAAACTCTTTGAGCAGTTTTAAAATTTAATTTGTAATATAAAAATGTTCGTGTTCGTGCCTGAAAAAACCATTACTGTGAATGTCATTCATATTAGTGTGTCAGGGGAAGGGAAGGAAAGTGCAGGGAAATGCAAAATGTTTTTGATGTCAAGTTTGTTATGGCTTATCTTCAACTTGTTTTCATAATATATATCTATATCACTTAGTGTTACCACCTTTTAAATGGATATGTAATGAAAACAATGAAGCCACTTTTTGATAGAAAGCTGTCTTGTGATGTCCAAGGCATAGAAATGCTGATGGTTAAAATTATAAACATACTTTTCTTTTCAAAGTTTTATATATTTGTTTCAATAGAACAACAGTAATATAGCAACTCGATAAATAAGCACCAGCATCACCAGTGTATTGGGAGTAGCAGCATGACGATTATCAGTAAATTTCAATGTCTTAAACCATGACTGGAATTGGTTTCTTGGACATACTCCATTGCGATATTGTGACTGTCAAAGAAAACTAAAGAAAATAGAAAAACATAAATAAGCAGAGTATGCTTTGGTCAACAGGTTACATGCACAACAAAATTCGAATAATGGATTATGGTCAAATAAAATCAAGGCCAAAACAGGTGAGTAATGGAGGAAAAAAACAGACACCACCAAGGTTTGAGGTCCGCTTTGGCAAAGGGACAAACGGGTTAAATATATGAACCTAAAAATAAACTAAAAATACGACATGACGAGGTGAAACAAAAAACAATTACGTAACAAACACAAACAGCATGTGATACAATGATGAGACAAAAAAACAAATATCAGGCAAACAGAAAAACCACAAACGACACAAGATGAGACAAAACAAAAAAACAGTAGTTTCCAGACGTTTCGGGAACTGTAATCTGTTCCTGTCATCAGGTAGAAACACAGGGTTCAGGAACATGAGAGCAACTGATCAATCGTGTTCATGATCCTTGTGTTTCTACCTGATGATGGGAACAGATTACAGTTCCTGAAACATCGTTCTGCTGTTTTGAAATCTACTGTGTTTTGGTTTTGTCTCATTGTAATTTGTGGTTTTTATGTTCATGTCTGATATCTAGTGTTTTTTTTTTTTTTTTCGTCTCGTCTTTGTGTCACATGCTGTTTAGCTGTTTATGTCTGTTACATAACTGTTTTTTGTTTCACCTCATCATTGTGCAATATTTTTAATCTATTTTGAGGTTCATATATATTTTTGCTGTTTGTCCCTTTGCCAAAACAGACCTCAAACATGGGTTGTGTGCCTTAGTGATGTCTGTTTTTTTTCTTCCATTTCTCATCTGTTTTGTCCTTGATTTTATTTGACCCAATTCCATTTATTGGAATTTTATGTTGTGTATGTATCCTGCTGACCGAAATATACTCTGCTTATTTATGTTTTTTTTTTATTCTCTTTAATTTTCTTTGACAGTCACAATATTGCAATGGAGTATGTCCAAGAAACCAATTCCAGTCTTGCACTCCCATTGCACAGTTCTTTCAAAGATAATAGTCGTAAACCATGTCTTAACTTGGCTGTTCCAAACAGCTTGTTTTACTAACTTTTGTGATTGTAACTGGGCATAAAATAATAAACTGTTTGATATTTTTACCGATGACTTGATTACAAGATGGTGACAAGTTTATGATAAGAGTTATAGTATATACATAGTTTTTTAAGTAGCCACAGGTTTATTTTCCATATCATGTGGCTTGTTACAACTACAATAATAAGTGACAAATGTTCTCCCTTGATTTATTATTCCAAAAAGGCAGAATACTGAATGTTCTTGTGACTGAAATAATGGCAAAAGTTACTGTGTAGGATAGTACGGTACTTTGATGCATACCATAAAGTACAGAATGGGAATATGAAATGACACTCTCACATTAAGGGTGTGGGTACTGCTATTTTCATCTCCATGTTACTATTTTTGTATTTGTACCAGTTATTTTTTTTTCTTGTTTTAGGCACAAAATGTGACTAAATTTCTCTTAAATTTTTTTTTATCTCGCATAGTTTTTGCGCAATGGCTTGTTAAAGCCAAAATTTGCATGTATCTGTTTTAAGGGTGATACTAAAACCAACTCCCTTAACCAAACTTACAAAATTCACAGTAAATAACTTTGTTGTAGGCTACAAATTCAGCTATGTTAAACCACAAAATAAAATATTTTTGTATTTTAAGAAAATTTTATTCTTTGTTTTTATGTATGTGACATTGTAGCCTGCGACATCTTTATCTGCTGTGAATTTTTTCAGTTTGGTATGTCAATTCGTTTTAGTGTAGTCATTAAAACAGTAACATGCAAATTTTGACTTTAACTAAACCATTACACGAAAACTATGAGAGATAAAATAAATTTTATTAGAGCCAAATTTAGTCACATTTTGTGTCTGAAATGAAAAAAAAAAAAAAATCTGGTATAAATAAAAATAAAATCATGATGAAAATAGCGGTAGACTGCGCCCCTTCATTTGGAAGTACGTTTGGTACAGAAGAGCAAAGGCACTGTATGATAAAGAGTACCAACAGTATCCCCCAAAATGTATTTTTGAGTTAATTTAACAATGAAACTTTGTTTTGGGCTCAGCCCATTGTTTGTAGGACTTTCTACACATTTGTTAGCTGAACTAACCAAGCTGCAATCAAATTATAATTTTCAAATTTGTATCAGATAATTTCAGTATAGTTATGTTGGCAAACATTAACATTGCGGTACAGTTTTTAAACTAAGTCATCTTAAGTGTTATCGAATGTCACACCAATATAAATTCAGCAAAATTTAACAGCTGTAACTTGATACCCTTTTACTATTTAAATTATATATTCACAATGCAAATTATTTCCCCGTGCAGATATGGTGGAACATACATCTCAGATGATTTTAAAACAGTCACTGCATCAAGCAATAGGGACGGATCCAGAATGGACCTCTGGAAAGGGGGGTGGGATATATTTTTGCTAGCACCGGTTGGTCAGTTTAAAGCGGGGGGTCCAGGGGTACTCCCCTGGAAAAATTTTGATTCTCAGATGCAAAATGGTGCACTTTGAGAAGATTTTGAATGATAATGTTTAACACACAACAGACACAAATTGGAAAATTTTCAAAGAGTTTACAGTCAAGTTTTTCAGAATATATTGCAAAGTTCATAACACCTACTGCATTTTCAATAGTTTGAATAAAAAGTATAAAACTTCTAAAACAAGGTTAGGCTCTTTGGGGGGTAGATTTTCCCAATCCCCCCCCTTCCCTTGTAACCACAAATGTCAAGCAAGAAGACTCGTCATAAATAACAAGTGGTCTCACAAATGTCAAAATTTACATTGTGAGGCCAGTTGTTTTTCTAAATCAATATGCCACTGATATGCTGATAACATTTTTTTCCATACAAAGAGATCTCAATGTCTACAGATTCCGTTTTTAATTAAACTACAGTAAAATAAATTTTCAAATTCCCGCCTGACTGTAGCCAACTTCGTAGTATTGTAAATGTTAGGGTTCGCTTGAGAAGTAAGCGAATTAACTGCAAAAAATACACTTCATATCACCAGCTTTGGCAAACTGTTCACAGTGTATTTACAAACAATATAAAATCCCAAAACAACCGATTTTTTCATAATTTCTTACTTGCACTAAAGCCATTTCCTGCTTGCATTGAAAGGAAGTTTCTGTCCAAATGCTTGGCCAGACTGCACAACCAATCCCTGTTTGCGTTGTGCTATGGTTATCTAACGAGAAGTGTGAACGAGACTCAACTTTCTGACGATTACGAATACAGACTACAGCGGGCGCGCCTATGGTGACTTCGTACTACCAACATAAGAGTTTTGCAACCAAACGTAAAGGACAAAACACCCTGAAAACCAGTTCACAAAAGCTTCTACTAAGAAAAGAAGGGAGAGAAATGTGGCGGGACGCAAATTAAATCTTAGTATACAAATACTGTTTTAACAAATATAGTAAAGAGTCATTTAAAATGTGAAATATTAAAATTGAAAAAGTATGCATTAAAAAGCATTGCAAATCTATAAGAGGTGTATATGACGATTTTTAAGTACGTTAGATAATAAATGCTATTTTCGAAAATAAATTTCTCCAAAACTAAGGTATGTTGCCATAAGTGACTAAAGTACAAACATATCCCACTATCAGTTAATCCCCAGAGGTCGTCAGTTTTTTACAGGAATTTTTTGAATTATCCTCGAACAAGACAAAACTGCATTGACAAAAAACCAATATA
>PNEQ01049864.1:0-13078 GCA_003012365.1 Medauroidea extradentata
CATAAAATGTCACCTCTGTACAGGCCAGAATAACTAAGTCCCACTTCGGGTATCTTCGGCAACGTACAATAATACACATCGGCTAATAACGGATCTGTATTAGTATCCAGGCCTAAGGGAAAGTGACATGATGCACGTTATATTTCAACTAGTCTTCGCTTTGGAAGTGTTCCTGTTGCATGACAGAGCTTGATGTCTTCTTACGGAGCATGGTTAGTCAATCGAATCATCTTTATAGCATGCACACATTATATATATATATACATCATGAATTATATAATGGTTCCAAGTGTATGAATACGTAATACTGCGGAGTGGTCCAGTTTTAAGAAGATATTACTCTCATTTACACAATTCTACGTATACAGAAATTATTTTCAAGCCATCCAGATATAGACTTTCTTTATTGCCCAGTAGATCAAATTTCTAACCAATCGATGATGTTTGGGCAATGTTGAAACGCTCAGTTACAAAAATGTGGTCAGTCCCGCCACCAAACTCACAAGACGCTCTTTAGAACGTAATTATAAAAGTTTGGGAGGAACTTTCTAGGAGTGAGGGCAACTTTAGATGCCTTGTAGCGCTTCACTGAAGTAATTGAATCTAATCGTACAATGGACCCTATACTTAATACCCTAGAACGTAATCATTTTTTTAGGACTGCCCAATTTTTTGTTTTAATGATATTTGGTTTAAATAACAAATTTTGTTCTAAAAGAAAATATAAAATCAAGTATTTATATCGGGTTTAAACTTATGTTCCACTGGGGAGTTCATGCATTGTTTTAAAAACTAGGTTACGACATTAATGAAATTTGTAGCCGTAAGAATGCAACCATATGATATTTTAAGATATCGCATGATGGTTGCACTGCAGTAAAACTAGTAACCAAATATATTTAATACACGATAGAAGTATGTAGTATCTCCTGACGGTTATTGTTTACTAAACGTAGAAAACTGAGTTATTGGATAACTATAATATAAATTAAAAAATTTGGTTTTAATATTGATAAGAATACACATTTTAATTCACATTTTTAAATCGTACGTATAAAATTATTTAATGTGATGTATGTATCGAAGGTGGACGAGGTTTACTGTTTCATTCACACTCAGTAAGAAAGGAAAACACCTTAATATAAAAATATCTCACATACCGAAATTTAAATATTTATTTCAAAATATACATGATGCTATATTATGCTCCGCAATTTTACATTGTATTTTCCAATTACATAGACATATGTATATGATTCTGCATTATATGAAAACATACGTCCTGGAAGGGAAGAGGACTTTCTCTGTCCATAATATTGACTCATTTATGTAAAAACTCTCAGTATAATAAGCGAGTGCTAGTCCGTTAAATCTACTTATACATATTTCGAAGCAAATACGCATTTCTTTCAGTAGAACTGAATTCCTTTTTTGTTATTTAGCAACCATTAAAACCGATGCGCGTCTCGTCAAATTATTGTATGAAATTATCCCAAATCTCCTGCTAAATCAATAGTATGTTATAAATTACCTAAGTAAGCTGGAAATAACGGTCCGCGAAAATATATTTTATTGTGAAAATGTTTTACATTATATGTTTTCAAAATTAAATGTTTTTACACTCGTCTGTTCCTATTCAGGGGATTTAAAACACAATATTTTGCAATATTTATTTGTATTACTTAAAATACGTCATGATTTAAATGGCCATGTTAGCCAACAGCCAAAAATATTGGAAATATAGCTTACACATGACGTTTTATTTGTTTACGCCCACACTTCTTTGCTGTCCATCTACAATCTAACCTTTGCCTTAGGTCCTTTAGAGTCATCTACTACTGCTTGATTTATCAAAATATCTGATAGTTATAAATACACGTCTTTAAATCTTTGGTGTGCGCATGTCGAATTTTAACTCTGCATTTTACCTTACAGGTAATGAGCGCCTTAAACTTGCAAACATGGAATTTCGCCAATAACTTTGACAATATTATCTGGAATTTAATAAACATGTTTAGTAAAAAAATAAATGTAACTAGATATTGACTGCGAAATAAGTACACTACATATCTAATAATTTTACCAAATAATTTGAACTGTCTGATATTGAGTTTTCTGCAAGCCAAACAAGCGGGATCGTCACTGGAAGCTTTATCAGTTTCTTTAGAAAACGAGTTGTAGACCTATTAGTCGGCAACAAGATGACATAACATTTTTTTATCTGATAGCAGTAGGCTACTGTGTTTTATCAACTTGAACACGAAACATTTACTGTCTCCCCAATAAGGAATAAAATATTTATTCTCGTTTCTAAGCTGTAACATTAAATAAATTATATTAAATCAACTTACAAATACTCAAGTCAATTCGTTCATAGAAGTTTCTAATTGCAATAAAAACAGTAATTACCCTCAATAAAATATTTATTCCACGTATTTTGCAGTACTGTCCCACATAATGCGATAAATGCAATGTTAGGCCTATACATGTTTAACATATTCACACAACAATTTCACAAGCAGGGCAAACTGAAATGAACGCGACAAATAACATTATATCCACATGAGTCAGCAGGCTTAAATATTCAAGGAATGCTATGATGTCTACAACCTCACAATTTTACAAATTTTACTACGAAACGTTTGGTATGCTCTGGAATTAGTGGTTTATTTCATTCCATTTATTTGCTTACAATTGTTTCAATCGGTACATACAAAAGTATTCTATTAGTGTTAGCGCGACAATGTGTAAGAAGATGGGCGACGGCGCTGGAAATCCAATACGTAGGGTACGAGATCCATTCGCGCTTATCTCCCGCAGATTAAGTTAGCAGTGTGGCGGCCGCATCAGCAACGATACTGGCACCACGCACGGCGTACTATCACTTCCATTTTGAACCTTCCTTCCTAACACGAGCCTTGCGACGGAGAAAGGTTCAAAGTGGAAGAGGAAGGATGGCGGCAGCACCTTACGGGCGTGTTCTAACACCGAACAATGCTTTAGTAATCCCTCGTGGACATCAAGACTTTAAGCGAAGGCACTATAATTTTATCTTACGCGACGAAAGGGAAAGAGTCGCTCTACAGGTCTATAATATTCAGAATATCGTGAAAAGGATTACTCTTACATAAAAATCAGCGTCAAAAGTCCCGATTCGGTCACTTTCACACTTAAAAAAATACTTGTTAGGAACGATGACAGTTAATGGCAAAATTATATACCTTTACTAAGATCCTTAAATGCTTTTCGTAGCCTAACCGCGTGACAACATGTTGAATGGTTTTCGAATGAAATCAGGATTGTTAAAGGTCTGCGCGCCTCTTCACGATTCTAGTAGACGGCGCCCTTAATTTCTTCCGTTTGCCTTGTGTCTACATTTGCAGCACGTGTAACAGTATCCACGCTTGTTAACGTAGAAGAGACGAATACAGATCTTGCCGGTTAATGTAACCGAATGCCATGTATAGAGCAGTGACAATTTAAACTTGCTCATAGTTTACAGGAGTAGAATTGCATCCAAGATCCTAGTTGTTTTAAGCATCTGAAAATGTCAAGTATTTTTAATATATTTTTTCTTTGAATTTATGTCTCTTTGACACCGAAGTCATTAAATACGGTTCCACACATTTTTCGCAAAGACGTTAATAGGAAAGGAGTCAGACTTGGCCTTGTTAAGGAACTATCCCAGCATTACCGTGAGAGATTTCGGGAAACCATGGAAACGAAATAAGGATGGCCGGAGCTGGGGATCGAACCGGGTTCTCGTGAATGCGAGTCTAGTGTGTTACCGTTGCGCCCCTTCTCTCCGTGAAATTCTAGCACTGTTACGTGTCTATGCTAAGAATATTTTCTCAGATTTTTAATAATATTTATGATCACTATGTACGAAAAGGTATACTGAACTTTGTATCCTGACATCGTGTTAGGTAATTTATTAGTTTAGTCATTTACACACAAGAGTACACTTATATGTAAATACTTCGTTTAATAATCGTGGAGCTCGTGCATTTCTGTAATTTATTTTACAGTTAGAAATTGTAATTTGGAATATAGGCATGTCCTCGATCATGAAATCTTTACACCGTACCCGAAGGTAGACTCTTGGAATGACGCTGAAATTCATACATGGAGGTAGATAATAGTTATAGAAGCCGCAAAGGAATTTGTAATTGGGTAGAGGGTCGACTGAAGTGCTTGTGATCGATTCCTGCGCTGGCCTCGATGGGTCTAAAACTATTCGTGGATTATTCCCGATACATCCGATCACGGTACAGGGGAATGCTGAAATTTCACATAACCTCGTAAATGGAATAGCCCATCCATTCGGTAGCCGCAGTTATGTCTCGTTCGGACTTCAGTAGTTCACGTTACCGTGCCAAGAAACATTTACAAGGACTCGTGAGATGTAAGAGATCGCAACTGACAAATATTTGGGTATTTATAACATGTCACACCTACGGTGGTGCTTTGACTTAAACTTTTGGGCACGACGGTGAGTTTCGTGTCGTGAGTTGTCTTGATTGTAGCACTCAGAACCGTTGAATTAACATTAAACCTGTATACGTGGAAAATTTTTTTAGTTACCAAACATAGCTATAGACTATATTGGTTTAAATTGCATCCTGACCAGAAAGTGCGATTACTAAACCCGACGACAGTACTATGTATTCTAGCAGCACTTGTTTTTGAAGGCGACTTCTGTTATTATTTATGGGGTCGGCACACAAGTTGTGGTTTCGGAATCGTAAAACTACCGATATAGGGCACAACTAGGTCTGGAGTTTCATGGCACCGAAGGGAACGAACTTTAAGAACGACAAGGACATCGTATGCCACATAGCCGTCACGCACCAAGCACGGAATCATCATGCAATTTTTCCGACGAACCGATTTTATCACACGACTTCAAGCGGTAACACTTTAATTTTACTGGTCGAAAACCTCTATCAAAGTGCAACGCATTGCTATCTCTGAGTTTCGCACACACCAGGTAATGTAAATTTCGAAGTACGGCAACCTGAAAATGCTGTTTCTGGCTGTAATTGAAAGGCGGTGTGAAAGTGTTTTTGTACTGTTATTGACAACGCTAGTTCGTCGAAAATTAAAAAAAGTTTTTACCATACTTAAATAGACCGCTAATATCGTTTTAGTATTTGTTGTCTTTTGTTTGTTGTTTGAATTCTTTAGTGTGGAAGTTATCACTCAACTAAAATATGAAATTGTGATAAAAAAAACTTACACAAACTAGGAATATATTTTTTTAATACTTCATTAGTTAAAATTTGAAAACACGTTTCTGAGTTGTACTTTCAGTGAAATCCAACACTCGTCTGAAGTTTTTTTCTTTCCGTGAATTAGACTATTGGGCGCACGTGGAATAAAATTTATAAGAAAAAAAATTATGTACTATTTTCCAGCTAACTGCCGCGCATATAGAACGCTTACCAAGCGTGGTCGACTTCAATCACCAGGAACGTAATCATATTTTGACTAGCCATTCCCAGTTCATTTGGCGTGTGCTTGGATATAACTCGTGACCTTATAAATCCTAGACTATAAGATCATCCATAACACCAAACCAGTCAGCATCTTTATCGCAGTAGTAATTTTCCTCCTAGGTAATGTTTGTACACACTCGTAAAGTAGCCATAGTCAGTTTTAACGCCTATGGATTTCTAGGTAGCCATTACTACAGATGCCCCACAGGAAAAAAGATAAGAAAAAAAAGAAGGAAATCTGTTCCAATTCATTTAGTATTATCTTCGGTGCACGGTGCTATATTAACATCAGTTCAAAGATTGAAAATTTTACCATGGGCTGTTAAACACTGACGTATATTGTGTAACCACTTGCAGTGACATTCTGGATTGTTAAGGGCGTGCCTACCTTGCTCTTCAAATGCGTTACGATGTGTTTGTAAATACTTTTTTTACGGAAATATTCCTCGCGTGTCCATTGTACCAGTGTACGAATAGAAAACACACTTTAGACAAGTACAGAATGTTATTGTTAAGACGTCAGGCTCATTAAAAACACTTTCGAAGCCCTTCAACATAGCTAAAAACGGCCTTTTCAGACTACCTTACTTTAAAATGACTTAACCGGATGTATGTAAAACTCAGAAACTTGCACTGGACTTTGCTACAGACTTTCCAGTGAAGTTGTGTAGTCAACCGCTTGAAGTCTCATATCGGCGGTAATCTTACACTATAGTTCAGCTCTTGGCTCGTTGTGACAATTGGGCATTTGGTGCGCGGTTCAAGGTCGCCCGTATAGCTCCGTCGCGTCTAATATTTTAACGTGAAGGTAGGTCGCACCCTTAAATACAACATTTTTCATGCAATCAACTTTCAATTTACTATTTTTTATTCCTGTGGCATCCAAAACATTCAACAAAAGCATGTGTTGGTGGGTTATGATGAGTCACAATCTCAATCCGTTGTCAAATTTGAGTTTTAAAGCCACGCGAGAGTTTAGACACTAATAGGATGCAATACTACAGACATAAATTGTGTTCATATGGATTTAGAAGAACCGAAAATACTAAGATCTATAGACGCTTGGAATTTTGGATCCGTGTGCTTCATCACGTCAAGATGCAGCGACGCCATGTGCGTGCCTCAAAGTTGGCAACTATTTGGTGAACGTACGGTTGGAATTTGGTGTATGAATGTTTGAATGTTTATGTTGAGCCAGCGTTATATAACCAAAATAACTTCATTTACAGTAAAAAAATTCAAAATGGAAAAGAGGATTTATTCCTACCCAATATCATATGCTATGGTGATTTTTCTTGACATGACCATTGGAAGTTTGCGAATCCTTACTACAGCGAGTGGTTGAGTCGCTCATCCTGTTGCATCACTTCTCTCTTGCACCACGTTGTTCTATTTTAACTTGATCGCTTTCACTTCACTTTAATTCTAATGAATTTATTTTTACTGATAAACGAACCATATTTATTACATGTTAATAAAACTTAATTTAAAAAAATTGTAACTATTGTTCATGCTCAGACTAAATTTGAAACGATGTTTATTAAATGGTAGACGTATAAATATAGTAAAAAGGATGACGACCGTATCTCCATATTAAGGGCGCTGCCTACCTCGGAGGCTTGACGCGAGTAAGAATAGGGTTAATAGGGATAGCCTATACATTTAACATTTTATTCGGTGTGACTTACTACCTGTCGTATTTACATGTATGCCAACACTGACGTTTTTGTCAATCTTGGCCTGGCCCATATTGCTATAGGATTATTGAGAGCGTTTTTTTTAAATACCCTGAAAACTATTAACAAATAAATATGTTCATTATTAAAAATAACTTTTAACATATATCATTAATTGGTTTTTACGTCTTTATGTCTGTAGCAATATTATCACCTTCTAAATGCAGGACATTGTTTTTGTCAGAAAGCGATATCATTAAAAATAACAACACCGCCGATTAAAATTTAACATGCTAATTCTTATCTTTGCTCACTGACCGTGTGTTTGTGTTTTACACGAATCCCGCGAGTAGATTTTCATACATAACAAATTGAAAAAGCTGTATTTAGCCATTTGAGTGTCTCCGAAATTAATTTTTCTAATTAACGTGGTATTTTGGAACTACCTTTCCACCATCGCTTGAAGTGTATTTTCTTTTCGTACATTGACACAATGGGTACATGTGGAATAGTTTCGTACAAAAACGTAGCTTGGAAATCACGGACTTCGAAAATTGAGGTCGTTTGAGGACTATTCACTTGTGCGTAAAACAACAGAATGTGCAGAAGCGAAGCAGGATGCGTATGCCCCGGACTACAAACCATATGTCGCGAGCAAATAAGAACTTCTCAAAGGCAGCGTGCGGTAGCTGACCATTACCCAATCAGGCGCACGGCCTGTTTCAACGCAGCCAATCAGCGACTGATTACTCCCTCATCAAAAGGACCGCGGAGCCGTTTCGCTTCTGCAGATGTGCGTGCTCTGTGACACGGCGACCAATTTAAAGGCGGTCGCATGTCAGGAGGAAGAAAGAACGGCTGATGTTTTTATTAGCCTTGCCTCTTGTGTTGATGCGTGGTCCGCGTCTGTACCTCATCCACAGCATCACGTGGTTCAGCTGCGGTTTCACGTCATGCATTACTAAGGTCGGGGTTAGGGACCGGAAGAATTTGCGAGTTTGTTTCAGGGCAAGGTAGAATCCAAACGCATGTACATTTCTTCTATGATTGCTAGACACATGCAAAATTCGCGTTATTTTCTGACCGCTGACTAGACTCCAAGTGACTATAGACTTGTTCGACGTCTCCCGCTGGCCGATATTGTCGTGACTTGCCGCGGAGAATGCTTACACAGTAGAGAGGCCAATTTCTGTAATGACGTAACACGCGTAAGTGACAACACACAATAGTTCGTGGCCAATTTAATCACAGATTATGCTCTGTTATGTATAGGAAAGTGAAGTTTATTCTTCTACCAAATTATAACGCGAATTTTGCATGTCTCTAATGATTGCAGCTGGATCAAAACTCATCAGACACAACGTGGATATCTTTCAGTCAGTAACAAACTTGCAAGTGAAATAGAACAGAATCCCGTCTTGTATTGTCAAGGGTGAAATTGGCTGCTTATTAGTGCACACACTAAAAAACAACACTTCCTAAATAACATTGGAAGTTTTTTACCCATACACAGTGTATGACACTTACCATGCTTCAGCTTGTAAATAGAGTGATTGTTAGGGGCCGGTAAAATTTCTCGGATTCAACGACCCGAATGCTTGAATCCACTGTCCTATGCATATTCAAGCCCCGTCTATTGTCTGTTGTTCCACTGAGTAGCAGCTAGTCGACTAATGGTCGGGGCTTGAGTATGTACAGTACATGACAGTGCATTCTGAAATGCAGGTCATTGAAGCCGCGAAATTTTCCGGCCCGTAGGCTAGTAATATTATTTAGTATTATTACCAGAGACTGGAAAAATTCTCGGGTTCACTGACCAAGAACATGTGTGTATTCAAGCAGACATTATCTGTGTTCACTGGTTGCTCGATGACGCAGTGATATGGGCCTGCATTTAGTTGCTTCTGTACTATTGGCTCAGCGACTTACAGGAAGTGTCATATAAGTCACGGGCCAATCGCGAATGTGGCACGAACTTACAGTTGCTGGAATTATAGCTTGGGAACAAAAGAAAACGTTAATTTTTCAGGTCTCTAGATATGGGACACTTTAATATGACCTTACATCACTGGTGGAAAGTGTCCTTCAGGCGTGCAACGCAAACTGTTGGGCAGTCAGATTAGTACACAGTAACTTGAAGTCAAGTCTGGTGTTAGATAATATCACAACATTTGCAGGCTACTTATTTCTGCTGTTCTTTGCGAACATTATCTTTTTTTTTTCCTCGCCAAAAAGGAAACACGCGTGTTATAAAATCAGTCTCGAAGTTTTTCATTAAGTAGGTTGTACTTAGCCGACTATTTTTTAAGATAAAATATTTTTGTTTGTTTTTAATTCATAATTTACGTAAAAAGTATTTTGTTAAATAATTAAACAAAAGTACATAATTTGTTGTCTAAATTGTATAAATGTACATAGTAAAAATAATTTTCGACAAAACTAGGAAACTGTTTTACAATATCTACTCTTTGTAGACGCACAACATCATTCTCACAGAATATGCGAAAATTAGGGAATCGCCGCCGGTAGTAAATTGGGCGTAGTTATACACAAATGAACCAACCTACAAAGTAATTTACTTTAAGTTACTCATATCAAGTGGAAGTAGAAGGTCCAAAATATGTCCTAGAAAAAGAACAAGTATTAAATCATAGTATTTGAAAGACAGAAAGAACACAGAAAAATGTTTTATACAGGGTTTAGATACGCACAGTAAATTTTCACCTTGAATATCTCAGTTGCAGTTTACTATGCGTTGGTTCCTTTTCGCATAATTACGTCCTATTATTCATTACTTTTATATTTAATCAAAATTGTGTTTGTATTGAAGACATTACTCGTGACTTCAGTTCTCTCGCATAAAACGCATTGTAGCATTCATGGTTTTTGTATGAATAGAATGGTAATGTTACAACTTATAGGTCCAGGGGACGAACAAATAATGAAAACCCACTTAATTGTTGAAACGAAATATTCACACAGAATTACATTACATATATTACTTCTAGATATGTATAAGAAAATACTCTGACCTCATCTTATTATATGTAAAGAAAATCTAAACTAATACTTTCTTACAAAATTTTAGAATTAAAAAAATACATATATATTGTTTTTATAAATTCTCTAAAGCAACCCATACAATGTAATTTTAGTGTGAATTATTTCATTGTTGTAAGTCGGTTGATCTTCATTATACGTGTACATCTACATATTATAAAAATATTGATTTTCACATGTCATTATGAAAAACCAGTGGCATAAAGATTCATTGTCACACGTTTTGTCTGCAAAACCAACACTACCTCATTCAGATATACAATTTTGAATATTTTACTCCCGCCCTTAAGAGTGTGATGTAGATAAATAAACACTAAACACATTATTTTTAATCTACGCGTTTTAAAAATTATATATGGAGAAACCGCAGAAAATAATCCTAGATAATGATATTATAAAACTTTACCCAGAATGATGCTATTGTCAAGTAAGTAATCTGTTTCACCGCAATTACATGTAATAAATTTCGGCGTCAGCTGTTGTTTTTCAGAAATACCTTACTTAAGAAAAATGTTTGCTCAGAAAATTGGTAGAACCTATTGTCTAAGGTTGCTGTTTTATGATTTTTGCAAATTGACTCCGCGAAACGTTCGATTGTAAACTGATGCTTTTAGCACTGAATTATGTACTAACCTAACATTTATTATACTATAACGTAATATTTTGAATTCAAAAGTTGTTCACTTTGAGTTTGTATGATGCTAGGTTACGTAGCACATGCCATGTCATTTCACTGTGAATTATTTCGTTTAAGTAAGTCAACTGATTTTCACTGTTTGCATGGCAGCGTAACATGCACAATTTTAACTTTGACGCACCATTATGAGAAAACTATGCGAGCTAAAATTGTTTCGTTGGAGGAAATTGTACTCGCAAGTATCGTGTACAAAACGAGGTGACTGAATTGTTGCCCCTTGAAAGGACAGCCCTTCAGGATTTTTCTGAAGATGGTGAGTTTGCAAAGCGACTGGAATTTCTGAAAACGCGTTTGTTTTAGTGTTTTAATAAAACTAATTTGTCAGTTAAAACTAAATTTCGTTAATTTACAAATTAGCTACCGTCATGCAGTATTTTGTCTCGAAAACATCAGAGCACGTAGTTAAAAGCAGATATAACAATTTCACGGGTTGATTTTACGATATCGACTCCTGTTTATATTTTTAAAAAATTACTATCGTAAAAAATGTAGAAACTGTGGTCGAAGCCCTTAACGCTGAACACCCCGAAAGAGTTTTTGTATTTTCCGTAAAGAAGAGGTTTTTGATGTTGACAAGATTAAGTGAAGTTGTGAAAAATCTGAATCGTAGAAACCTTGTCAAGCGGGTCTCTATGCCGAAGTGGTAATGTTGGAGGTAAGCTGGTACAGTGTGTTATATTGCCTGGCAAGCCGGACACCGAGAGGTTCGGCCCGCAATGAGGCCAGCGTTGGGAAACCACGGAGGACAGCAACTCACCTCACCCCCCTTGTAGTGGCGCAATAATGAGGATAAGCACGCCGATATATGGCACTGTTACCAAGTAAACAGGGTCTGTCGTCCACCAGTACTCATCCGATCAACAGCAGTACAGTTCTCCTCCGGGGTTCGTGGTTCGAGTCCCGGCGGGGGCGTGCTGGTCCGTCGATGCCGTCACCTCATCAATACAGCTTTCGGTAAGGTCGTCAGATCGAGATATGTGGCAGCAACCCCCATCTTAATATAATATATTAATAATCGGTAATATTGCGCTCCCCTCCTAAATTAATATAACACATTGTAACCTATTTTGTATTCAAAGTACCTGCCGTTGTAGTAGTGTAATAGAGTAAATGCCAGTTTAACCATAACAGTCTTAAAGTCATTTAGCCCTAAATAACATCTAAATAAACCCACAGTGTAGCTACCACCTTAATGAAAACCCCCAAGTTAATAATAACTTGTAAACAGCAACCAATCGGTCCCCGGATTTTCGCATGTGGGAATCGTGCCGGACGATGCCGCTGACCGGCGGGTTTTTTCGGGGATCTCCCGTTCCCCCCCTTTTTTTTTTTTCATTCCGGCGCTGCTCCATACACACATCATATCACCCCTCACCGGCGCTAAAGACCTCGATGTTAAGCGCCGACCAAAACCTCTTCACAACAGCAACCAATTAAATAATAATGACTTAAATATATATTTTGTAACAAGTCGTTAGTGACAGCTGGTTTGGTTTATCACTAAGATTGGTTGAAGACCTTTTTTTTTTCTAGAATAATAATTAGGGACCCGTGATTTTCGCGAAAACTTTGGCAACATTTTGTTTCGATGCATTACGTGCACATCTGCAGCGCTGCTTCGTTGACAATGATTTGTTGTTTTTAACTTCCGTCGTCGCGCGTTTCTACCTGCTTATCACCGACATGTTATGTTGCAGTAGCCATGTTCTGATTGGCTCTGTATTGTAAGTGACGCCTCTACACGAAGACTCGCTGCCAATAACCATGAAGCACAGCTACAGATGTGCACGCAAGACATTTTGAAACATAGTGATGCTATAATATTTTTCGCGAAAATCAGGGGTACCCAATAATAATTGAAAAAAATTATCATTGTAACCACAAACTTTAAACTTTGGGTATAGCTAGAGACATGAACTTTTCGCGAAAAGAAATTTGCCTCACTTTATGTCAGTGACTTGTGTGCACGTCTGCAGACTTGCTTCACGGTCAGAGATTGGATGTTTTGACATTCGTGTGTCGTGGGGTTTTACACGCAAATCACAGATGTGTGGTGTTACAGTAACCTTATTGTGATTGGTACAGTCAAATGAGAAACGTCACAGTTCAAAGGCACGCTGCCAATATCTATGAAGCAGAACTGCAGA
>PNEQ01049865.1:0-11422 GCA_003012365.1 Medauroidea extradentata
GGTGGTAGTGAGACAGATCTGGAACCTGAGTGGAGAGGATGGGCGGAAGCAGAGACTGAAACATTCCAAGCTAGTTGTCCTATACCTAACCGAACAACTAATCTGCGTAGGTCAGACAGGAAGACAGTAACCCCTAAATGGATGGGTGACTATGTAACTACATAAGGTGTCATCTGTGGCATTTAAATTTGACTTGTATATCAGTTGAACTTGTCATGGACAGTGTCAGTTATATTTAGGACAAACAATGAGATGTTGAGGTCAGTCTTGATTACTGGGTAAGAGACCTGATACTGTGAGAGTTTTATCATCCTTAGCTCCACTTAATGCTTTGTGTAAAATTTTAATTTTTTGAGGTTTAGATTTTAATTTTTATTTACTTTTCCATATAGTATTTGGGAATAATTTTTGTAATTATATAATTTGAAGCACATAGACAAATACTGTTGTGTTTAAGTACTGTACTGTAATAACCTCAATGGTTCATATTGAGTTAAAAGTTTTTATTTGTGCCATCAAGAGTTCGTAACTTAATAAGCATGTGTTCAAAATTTTTTTTGGGATGGCATGTAAAGTAAGCATTGCTGTTGCAGACTGCGTGCTGTGGAGACACCCACACCTGCTGCACAGCAAGGAGAGCATTGCATCGCCTCTCACCACCCTCTCATCTGAAGCCGTACAGGGAGAGGCCGTCAAACTGTTCAAGGTCAGAGACAAGTAATTTTCACACTAGTAGTCCATCTGTCCATCAGTAAGCAGCACCTCAAATGCTGCATGAAGGTTTAGACACACTACGTTAGGCTGATGTGTACCACCTGGGCAGCGTGTGCTTCTTACGCACACTGTTTACTGGGTTCCAATCTGTTGTCTTCTGCAGAGTGTTACCACTAATGTGAAGCAGCACACACGGGCCAGGAGGTACACTGCTATGTGGACCCAATTAATTAGTTTGATGCAACACGAACGCTACACCTGGCAGTCACAGATGCATCAATGTGTGGTATCTGTGATACCATACGTTCAACGTTTGGTCACCAATTTTAAGGCATTTCCCGACTATTGTGACCCCAAGTGTCTTACATAAAATTTTGTGTCTCAGTGTCTGCTATCTCAGTATAGGATATACGTCATTCATAAACATTCTGTATATATACTGTATTACGGTAGTTTACAGAGCACAACCAATATCTCAACACCAAAATGTTTTGGTCACTTAGCATGCTACTAGTGTTAAAATAAAGCTTGGAAAATATATATCCTGTCTGGTAACTGCATGTTGTGTTTACGGAAACACAAACATTGTTATTTTTAGTAATATTAGCATAAATATTTGTGAAAGAATTGCCCTATCATAGTATTTTATTGAAAAATATATTTTTAGATTGTGGTGATTAAAGATATTTTCTCTCTTTACTTTTAATTCTTATTAGATATAGATGTGATGAAGTGGGAACATATAGTGTATGTATGTTTGTCATTAAGTTTACGGTAAATATGTTTGGCAGTTTTGTTTAGACTGGTTTTTGCACTGATAGCTTTTTTTTTTTTTTTTTTTTTTCGTGGCAGGAAATTTCACAGTTTCGACTAATAAGTCAGCTACCAAAACTTTTGTTAGTTGCAGTGCTAAAACCATAATATTTAGTGTCTTGATGAAACTATCCAACATAATGAAAACTGTTTTAAATAAAACTGCCAAACAAATGTTTGAAATCTGCTTTCATTTAGGCTTAAATAATCATTATTGTCAAAACAGTAGAAAGAGGGCAGAATGACCTTAAGTAAATTAGGCAGTCATTAAGTTTTTAAATTTAGTGATGGGCTGTATCAAATAAAATGTGTCGACATATTTGATTACTCTGTGCTCTCGAATATTTCAAAACTTTTGTAGATCATTTGAAAAATTTTGTATCATTCGAAACAATATTTCATTAGGCAGAAATCGACCGTGTTTCCGAAAGAAAATGTGCCCAAGATATAACGTAAATGACTGAATTATATTGGCTTAAATGTCAATGAACAATGTAAACTGAAATCAATGTGAATGAATTATTATAGCAAAACAAAACTTCTGAACGAGTATGCTACACCGAAATAAGTTCGGAAATGAATTGAAATATTTTGAGTGGTGCAAAACAGTTCAGAAGGGAATTGGCACTGTCATTTACTAAAGTGATTCTTATTACTGTAATTACATTCTATAGACGCTTATGAAAATTCATGAGGGTAGGGTAGGTCAACCAAATTTTTAAGTTTTTGGTGTTTGTAATTTCACTTCAGGTAATTTTACCCATGTTCGAAATCTCAACTAATGATGTCTCTGTGAACTACTAAAACTAATATTTAAATTAAATATAAATATAATACGAATAAAGAATGCACTGTGGTTGTAGCATTTAGCAAACTGTTTATCATGTAGAAAATATATAAACTTTTGTTGTTTTCCTGTAATTTCAAAACCTCAAATAGCATTATCAAATCCTGGTAATTTATAAAACCTTGTCACATGACTGAGATAACCTACCCTACTCCAACAAATTAATTTTCATATGCTACCTAAGCTACACAATTCTTTCTTGGGTTTAGATATATCTCATCGTCTTGTAAATATTCTATTCATTTAATTTCTCTATAAGATCAGATGCAATGTTTTCACCTGTGTATGACTATCATCTGTCTTATGCAAAGAACCCTTGACAACAGTTTATTATGAAAAATGAAATTAGCAGTGACTGACAAAAATGAACTGGTGTTTCTTCCGTCCACACTTCGTCGGAAGTTATTGAAACAGCACTTATATCATGTAATTCAGCTGATAGTTTCTCACAGTTTCACTGTATAGTTTGGGATAGTTTGAGATGAAACTTTCTACTTGGAAGCATGTAACAGGGCTCCAATTTAAAAAAAAATTCAAAAGCCAAAATTTTTTGTTATTCCTTCTACCATACATTCTCGACAGTTGAACTCACAATTTATAAAACTGCTGGGTACTTTATGATTGCTTGCAAGACAAATAATAAAATGATATAAGGTACTCTACAAAACAAAGGATGATCGTGTTACAGTGATAGTTATACAGATATCTAATAGGGTATAAGAAAAATTCTTTGTCTGCAATCTAAACATCACTCCATTTTTTCAGGTTACACCTTATCGCGCATAATATATTAAGATACTCGCACATCCTCTTTCCTCCTTTTCCGCTTACTATCTAGATAAAAAACAAATGAGATATAAAAAATGCTAAAGAAAGGATGATTTCAGTCTCCAGCTGTCCGAGAGATTATTTCAAAATAATCATTTTAAAAAAATAGCAAAGGAAAGCATGATTTTGTTCTTCAACTATCTGAGAGATTATTTTGAAATGATCATTTGATTATTTTACTCAACGATTGAGTGATCGTTCAATTAGTAAAATATCTTGATTCAGCCCATCACTAATTAAATTTGACTACAGAGTTGTTGGTCTGATTGAAGAACCAAAATGGGCCTTGATGAAAAGTACATACATTGTTAATTTTGAAGAAACTATAAAAAATATCTCATAATAATCTAGCTGTGAGTTATCAACGGCTGCACAGGTCGAAAAAGTTAAGACCAGTCCGAGAGCTTGGCAGGGTCCACGGAGAGTCTGTTGTCGGTAGCAGTGAAGTGTTGACGTTTGTTGCTGCGGTTCCAGTCCTGCCAACTGTTCATCTCGGTGGCACTGGACAGCGCTGGAATTGACTACCACGTGGTGCTCGCGCAGAATGCCCTGCAGCAGTGTCTGGACGTGCCGGAGCTGCAGGCAGAACTGATGTGTGCGCTCGTCAAGCAGACGTCTCGGCACACCCAGCACAAGATCGGTGTGCAGGTAAACAGGGCCGTCTCCAAGTTTAAGCACTCACGCGTAAGTGTGCTTCCTCGCTTCTTGCTTGAACCCTTCCGCCAACTGTGTTGTCATTAGTATGGTTTTTTTAGTTTAGTCTGCAGTATCCATCCAAAGGTTGACTGTGGCTGTTTATCTGCCTTACCTTTTAATGTGTGTTTGTTGAGTAAATATAACTTTTACAATGCACACTAAATTAGACTTTTGGTCACTAATGGCAGAGAAGAAAATAATAGTATGCATGTGAAAGTTGTTTTAAAGAACAACTAATAGAGCTAATTTTTTTAAAAGAATTTTGTGCAATTTTTGTGAAGAAGATTGAATTACGACACATCCAACACAACCTTCCACCCACAATCCAGTTAATCTGCAGAAAGAACAGTTTAGATTGTGAAAATTTCACTTTCGAAACTCAGCTGCAAGGAACACTGTGAGAAACCATGCAGTAAATTGCAGTCTGTAATGTCTAACTTACTAGAATATTCAGTAGCAGTCGGTGCTTAAGTGCTTAAGCTCACGTGAACACCCACCCAGTTTTCTGTGATGTAATTTTGCAAATTATTTAAATCATTCCTATGTGTTATGTAGTGCCAGTACGATTTCCATGTTCATTTCACCAATTACGAACACCTGGTGTTTTATTCCAAACATAAAGACGTAAGTTTGTAACACTGTAATGTACGCAATGGATTGTACTCTTCGCTTGCCCTACCTGTGTATAAACACAACGACAATGTCACCAGTTAAGGGTGCTTTAACATGGGATAAGTGCACACATCAGGTTGTGCTCATGCCTCTGTTTATTGTGGACATGTTTCCTTCAATCACATCTTGACACAGCACCTAATAACACACTTAGCCTTACATCCCCACCAGAATTTACTAAGAATATCTGAAAGAAAAGGCTGGGAAACATGGAAGTGTGATGAAGACCCAGTTCAACATGGGAAGTTCTGGTGTTAGTGACTTGTGAATGTAAATGAAATACAGTATTGCAGTAGTTTTTCATGAAGTAGAATCATTTGGTATTTCATCACAAAAAAAAATTAAGTATTCTGCTTTCAATCTTTGGATGGTACTGTAGATATTTCCACATTTATTTTTTAACTGTTTATTTACTTCCATCATTATTATTAGTATTTTTAGTTTAACTAAATAATTTAGTTTATGGTGATTCTGAAATGTTTTTTTTTTTATTATAATTTATTCACTTATGTTTACAGTTGTTTATTGTTACATCAATTCATTTTTTTCCCTCAAGATTTATAAATCCACAATCAGGTATAAGAAACAAATTATAAAGCATCACAGCTAACTAAAATGCAATAGTTTTCTTACAGTACAGGAAAATGAAGCTTAACAAACCATGACATTTCAGATATTACCCTGTTAGTTACATTTTTTGTTTTAATGTAAAACCACATCTCTTTGACTGAACTGTTTTCAGTTTGGTACAATCTATACAAAAAATTCCATAAATCACTTTAGTTAGATGAAGCAGCAGACCCCAGTGTGCACACCCTAGAAAACACTGCAACTACATTTTTGTTTAAAATTTCCTGCTCCAGTTTGTGTGCATTAATGTCTTGTACAGTGAATTCAGCGCAGTGCTTGGTCCTGTTTTATGGCTGTAACCATTAGCTTAGAAACAGGTTGTTACAATGAAATTTCGTTAGCACATGAACTAAAGCATGCTGACCTTTAGAGTAGCCACACAATAGTTAATCACACATTAGGTGTGAAGATTTCCTATTTTCATGTTTATTATTAGCTCTTTAAGTTGTCCCATTCAACGTTTTGTAACTGATACTCACTAGACCACGTACGGCACATGTATTAAAATAAAGCGTTATGAACAAAGTTAATATGCAACTCTGGCATGTAGGTTTACTGCTGCGGTTAAGAGACCACATACAGTATATGTACGTAGTTGAGCATTTGTATAGGGATCCTGCTAGCTGGAACTTATTATAATTGCTTGGCACATACTGTTGTCAATGTGCAATGTTGTTACACTGACATTTATGAAGCATTATAGAACTGGAAAGATTTTTCACAGAATTTTCAGATAAATATAATCAATGAAAATAGATATAGTGTACAAATAGAAATCTATACAACTTCAACTTTAATGGCGTAGTTAAAATCATATTACATGATGAGATGATAAGGGTACTACTTAATTTTTAATCATAATTTTTTAAATATATAATAAATTATAAAAATGAAAATGAAATGGCACTTTATTCGATACGTTGGCACACAACATACATAATTGGTTAGTTAAGATCTTAAAATATAATTAAAAATTTGTTTTAGTTTCATTTCTCTTTAGTTGTACACGAAGAACACACATTAAGTTCTCATTATCATTGAGTCGCAATAGGCATTCATGCTATGTAATTGTTGCCTGAAAGCAAAGTGTTCAGATACTCAGAATTTAAATGATATTTCAGGGCATGCTGCTCTGTAATAATTTTATTTATGCAATTAAAACATGCCAAGATAAAAGGTTACTAAAGCTGGTACGTACGTTGTTACTACTGCCTTTTGAGGTCAACTGCAAGTTCATAAAAACTATAATACTGTAGTAGGCGTTTTAGCTCATGAGGTTTGTACTCATATTGTCAAATGCATAATGTTCCAGGTAATGTTGTTCTGGTATGTACAAATGCTACATTTTTTTAACGACTTGATTACTTACAGAAGTATAATACCAAATGAGCAAAGAATGATAACTTGCTTTAACAAACATTTGTATTTTAAGTACTGTAAATGTAATTAATTTGAACCAGACAAAAAGTACTGCGTCTCAGCAAATCAATATGAGATAATAAAGTTTTAATATATGTAATATCTGAAAGGAAGATTATGGCACGGCCTCTTCTTATTGAAGGATTTTACACTCTTCCTGAAAAAAAAATCAAGCTTTTGTATTTACATGTTATAATGTATTACACAGTATGGTGAGAATGATGTGGTTTTCCCAGTAACTACAGTATAAACTGTGTGAGTTGTAACATTTTTTAGCTTCCTTAATCTGATATCTTCTAAATACCTAATCTTTGCCCAATCTAATTTACAGTTTTCACTTTTGCTACTTAAAATCAAAGAAGAAAGTTCACGTACATCTACATACGCTCCCATATATATTTAACTCTAGAAATGGTGCAAACAATTTTAAAAATAATCTAGTGGAGTGTCATTCCATCTACAGGATGTTTGGTAATTATAGGTACAAACGAAAAGGGTGTGTTGAGGATGATGAAACAAGCAAACAATGCGAATAAACATAGTTCCGAAAACCAATAGTTTACCCAATACTGTATGACACATTACATGTTACGACAGGAACGCTATAATGCCAGTGTTCCCAAGGGTCAAAACGTCAAAATGCTGCACATGTGGACAAAGACATTACAACAAGTGTTAGAAATGGGTGCTGTTCATGTGAAGGCAGACTTCAACACATCTTCACATCAATGTCTGTACACGTTCAAAAATTCCAGGTGTGTTCTGAATGCAGTGGAAACCATCCACAATACGTTCCAGTAGTTCGTGGACACTATCAACAGGACTGGCATACATCAAAGCTTTTAAATATCCTCACACAAAACAAATCCAATGGGTTAAAGTCTGGGGACCTGGGAAGCCATGGTATTGGCAAGCAACGACAGATACACCTGTTGTTGAACATTCGTATGACGTGTTCCTTAACATCCACATGGAAATGTGCACATCCTGTCACCAAGAGGTACATCATCCAAACTGTCGAGTAGCTCGTGCTGCAGGAAATGAAGGTACGCACGACCAGTAAGTCAACCAGGTAGGACATATGGCCCTAACAACCGATCACCAACGACACCTGCCCAAACGTTATTGGAGTATCTCCGCTGACATGCTGTCTCAATGGTAGCATGTGGATGCTCATAAGCCCACACATGTGTGTTATGGATGTTCATGATACCATCTTGGGTGAAGCATGGTTTGTCTGTAAATAAAACATGCACGAGGAACTGTGGATCTCGCCCACATTCTGCCAGGAGCCATTGGCAGTAGGCAACCTGGGCTGGAAAGTCGGTGCAGCCAATGTTTGCACACATTGTACATGATATGGGTACAACTGTCTCTCATGTACTACCCACCATATGAGGTATGCCGAAACACCTTCTGCTGCAGCAACTCATCATCTGGTACTTGTGCCTGGCATTGCATCCACCTATTGTAACACATGCTCTATCCATTTCCGGTGTCGAAACTGTTTTCTGTCTACCTGCATGTCTCATGTAGGGTTTAATTGATCCTATCTCGCGCAGGCGCTGATGTGCTCTTGTGATCACTCTGCTGTCAGGCTGTCTTCTCTGTGGATACGTCTGTTGATAGATTCGAGCTGGCTCCCGTGCATTGCCATTAGCTCGCCCATGCATGAAGTGGATGTCAGCCGTTTCTTCATCAGAAAACATGTGTGGAGCCATAGCGACCTCGTCGAACACTACGCAGGCACACTGCATTTGTTATTGACTGTGGGAACTGGTGCCTGGTACAGACTGTGGTAACAGTGTTGCAACATTGCCATGTTTGCATGTGCCCATACATCGTAACGGGAAAACCGTCGTTTTCCAGACCTATGTTTATTAGAATTATTTGTATCATTATATAACGAGCCATTATTATAAAGGTCACACAATACAAAGAATACATTTAATGTTCTACAATTAGGTAATCACAGATTAACAAATTAAGATTCTTTTGTAGTAGTTATGGTGACACATCAGAAATACCACAACATGAACTAGGATAACAAAAAATTAGTAATTTTAGAGTTGTATTGAATACAGCTCAACTTGTAGAATAACTTCTAATGATGATAACTGAGTACAGTAAAAGAATTTGCTATAGTTTTTGCATTTAGACATGCCAGAGTCAAAATTATTCATCTAGGTATGTATTTATTTTGGAAATGTTTTTGCAGTTTGAAGAACTGTAAAATTAGGTACATTTTTACAATAAAATTTAACAACTTAAAAAAAAAAAGTTTAATTATTTCCATGAGAGATTTCACTAAGTAGTTCAATTTTGACCAGATGTTTAAAATAAATATATTTAACAAAAATGTCATCACAGTACAGTATTTAGTAAGGATACAAAGTAATGTTTTTTTTTTTTTTTTTTTTACTTTAGAGCAGTCTTAAAATAGGTAGTGCACTGGGCACAGGAGCCGTGCTGTGGCGTGGTACGGAAAGTATTTTTTTCTTGTATAACTATTAAAAATGTTTCTAACGCGTTTATCTACGAAAAGAAGACACACTTCAAACTGTGTCTCTATGATTTAAAAAATGCAGTCCACTTCTTAAAAACATGATTCCCAAACTCGTCAGAAGTGCAATGGCTTTTTCACGTTGCCATAGCTGAGAAAAATCAATCCTAATCATAAAACTAAGCCATAGAAACCTGCATTGGACATTACCACTAAACTTTCCACAAATAAAACAAAAGGGTCATTGCTTGAAGTCCTATTAAAAAACAGATTCTACGAAAATACTGCACGCTGGTTTAGTCCTTCACGCCTAGAGGCGATGAGGTGTTAGACGGACGTGTTATGTTCGACTTATCACCTTTCCCGTTTCTGTGCCTCAAAACATAAACAGAAAGCTACCATCCACAAACTTAAGACCATGCTCGTTAGTTTCTACTTGATAGCTATATTAATTATTTATGCCTAAACGAGAGCAGATGTAAAAATCTGTGTAGCAGTTTTGTTTACAGTCATCTTCTCCTTGTTGGCTGATTTTTTTCAATGCAGTAAATACTATGGTTTTAACTAATTACATAATTAACGAAATTCTGATTGACTTTTTATTAGAAACCGTGTAATTTCTTTCTTTGAAAAAATTAGCTATCATGGCATAAACCATTATAAACAAAACGACCAAGCATAATTTTTGATATCTGGTTTAGTTTAAGCTTAAAAAATAATTATCGCGAAAACATTAGCACCTAAAGAATAGAACAGGCTGGGCTCTAAGAAACTATTTTTTTTTCGTTTGGAAGTGCGAACATGTTTTGCAGGCTGAGACAGTTTCCTCGGGCAGCCTGAGATGGCATATGGTTTGACAGATGTGATTCAGCAGCCAAATTATGAATTAGAATGTGGCAGGAAATTCAAAGGTCAGTCCAGCTTTAGTGTTTTTTCTAGATTTTGTAATGAACTGGTTGGCTGTTCCTCGGTGTCTTGGCTCTAGTGTGTTACTGGATTGTGGTAGAGTCCTTACCACTGATGTATCATATCAGGATACACTAAATATGAAACTAGTACTCAAACAGAATCACAGAACATTGATGGTATTTTATGAAATATTTCAGATGTAAGATAATTGGATGGGTATTGAATAAACATCATAAAAAAAGTGAAAGAACTTCACTTGTCACAGAGGTTACGTGGCCTCTGCATTTGCTTTTTCACATTGGCATGCACTGCACTTGTCAAGCTTGAACATTATGCACTGTGTGGGTTGCAGAAGACTTGGTCATGATTGTGTGCTTGGTGCTGGGATGCCGATACTGGGCAACATCCTACATCAGTCTTTATTTAATCAGTTAACAAGTACATACTGTACAAAGGTGAATCTGAGGCTTTCTGTCAAGTAAATGTAGTACCAAGTACATAAACAATTTGTACTGCTTGAAAAATGTTTTACTTTACTGACCATCACCTAGAAGGCATATTAAATGAAATAGTGCAGTGTTAAGGAGTTCTGTTTAGAAGTGTCCTACCCGTAGTTTTTTCAATTCATTCCATGCAACGGCCATGTTAGTTCTTTACATCAGAATTCCCACCCAATTTCTTATTATCCGAGTCATTGGTTCCATTTCTCATGATCTTGCTGTGAACGAAATATTGACTTTACAACCTTAATATTTGAAGGCATAAATCTTCATCACACTTATTTCTACACAATATAAAGCAGTCCATCATAAATTCTATGCAGTTCATACACTCGATCTGCTCGAAATTTTGTTATGTTTGTTATATGATAATAATTCAAAATTACTGCAGTGCAACATGGTGTGCATTATGTAGGGAATTAAATGTGTTCAGTATTTCTTTCCTGTGAGTTGGTATGTTAAATAAATAAAAATTAATACAAAATTAATAAATAAAAATAAAATATAAACTGCTTATTGAGTGCAGAGAATGACCCCTGTATTTAGAGGATGTATGTTTTGAGGATGTTTGGAAAATATTATTTTATATTGTAACCATGAGTCCCAGGAATCATGTTGCCATTGAAACACCAACAAATTAAAATTTTTATAAAATGGGAAAATTTGTTACAACTAAAAAAAAAAAAAATATGAATCTTCACAGCTTCTGAAGAACTAAAATTAGTTGATTATCTCAAACAGTCAGCTGTTTACCATTATGGCTTAACGAAAAAAGAAACACTTAGGCTGGCATATCAGTATGCGAGAGCACTCTCAGATCAGCCAGACAGCCAAACCAAACTACCACAGGAGTGGATTAAAGCAGAGGCTGCAGGACTGAACTGGTTGCGT
>PNEQ01049866.1:0-11421 GCA_003012365.1 Medauroidea extradentata
TGCACAGTTGCCAGTCACAGCAGCTAGCTCCAATGTAACGTGACATGCGTGGTCACACGTAATGAGGTTGCAGCAAGGAGAGAGAAGTGGCAGTAGGAATGGCATCAAGCAGTATCGCTGTTGAGCTACATCTGCACAGTTGCCAGTCACAGCAGCTAGCTCCAATGTAACGTGACGTGCGTGGTCACACGTAATGAGGTTGCAGCAAGGGGAGAGAAGTAGCAGTAGGAATGGCATCAAGCAGTATCGCTGTTGAGCTACATCTGCACAATTGCCAGTCACAGCAGCTAGCACGTATGTAATGTGTCATGTGAGGCCACATGGCATGTTACCTTTGACTGTTACAAAAGTTAAATTATATGGCACCAGTAGTTAAAATGTTTCATTTGGTTTGGAAGACCTCTAACGTAGTTCTTTAAGGATTATCTTTCTCGAGGTTTATTCAACTCTACTACACTAACTACACTTTTTTTTTCAACACTGTAATTACCTAGGGAGTCTATACAAACGCATCAAATTTGTAGTCATCAAAGCAAGCCCGACTTAGTCTCAGTCGAATCAAAAACATAAAACAAATAAATATCTCTCTCTTCCATCGATAGAAACATGAAGGCAACACAAATATGTACTTGTCCCCATATGATCAGCAAAAATATGTGCAGTGTTAGAAAACATTTCTTTTGGACATATTTCATTTACTCGGGATAGTAAACTAAAACGTAAATTTTGCCACGAAACCAAATTTAAATGCTACTACAAGTACAGGATATTAAGAGACAATCATATTTCAAGTGTTTTGTAGTGCACCATCACTTTGTGTAAAATGATAGCTACAGTAATTATGAATGGTACTGTTGTGAGCATATTCGTAGATACAGTCTACACTAGACCCCCGATTTTACGAACACTGTATTTAACGAAGGTAGCGATTCTACGAATACAATCTCAGGAAACCCTCAAAAAATAACAAAATTATATGACAAAAAAAATTGTAAGGAATTACATTGACAATGAATAAAACATACTGTATCTAATTCACGGCATTAAAATATGAATTGAAGAGTTGCAGTTATTACTTGGTAAGTCACAATGTTAAAAATAAAACAAAAATAGCGAAAATCCGTTAAAAAATGCGGCAGTGACAGTTTGAAAACCGCGCGGCGGCGGTGGCGCCTGTGCCAAGCCGACCGGCCTCTCTCCAACTACGACGTATTAGGATCTATATTGAGGTCGTACTATAGACGCAAAGTTCCAGCGCATGCGCATGTGCTCATTTATTTATAGTACAGCCTCCTTCTAGACTGTTTCTCGACGTCTTATATCTCTCTCGTCTCGCGCCGAATGAGTTTACTTTTTTACACGAACCCTATAAATAATAGCGTGATATTTTTCTTTATTGCGTTAACACCATAAGTACTTAAAACAATTAACTTGGCACATAATTTGCTTACCAATGCGTTACTGCGTGTTTTAAAACGTGCGTTTCACAAGTGAGCACGATAATAGCGCTACCTATTTTGCAAGTGTAGAAACATTTGTCTCCGGGTATGTCGAACTTGGAAAATAAATACACGTTCGTGTATTACGTAATCCCGGAACTCCTAATTTATTTTTATCGCATATACTGACAGTGAAAGTGATTATTTTCAATCACTTATACATGTAATTCTCGACGATTTTAGGTAAGAACGTCACAAAATGGCGTTTTTGGAACAACGTCGGTATATGCTACGGTGCCGCTATCTATCAGCCATCTAGTAAACGTTCGTACAGTTGCGCTATCTGTCCGCTCTGCACGCTACTAGTATCTACGTTCTCGTACAATTCATCAACAACGTCGAGGGAATGTTTTTACGTTAACTTATATAAAACTGCGCAATGAATAAATACATCCGCTTATTCCTTCTTTTTTGGTGAATAATTTACAAGGGCATTTTACTAGTAAGGTAGGCCTACTTTTTTTTCCCCACTAAACCTACGCAAATCGGGCTATTCGCTCGTGAGAAGGCACTACACAGCTCGGTTTTCTCTTTTTTTTTTAGGACAAAGGTCGATCGTATCTATTGTTTAGCGGTGTTCTTTTGATCGTAAGACGTCTGACTATTTATATAAATTTATATTTCAACTATCACTTGCGTTATTTTTCCGTTAGATGCTACGGGAGTCGGTCTATTCGCTCGAGAGAAGACACTTGGAATATCAATTTTCTCATTTTTTTTTAGGAAAAGGATTGGTCATATCTATTGTTTAGCGGTGTTCTTTTGATCGTAAGACGTCTGACTATTGATATAAATTTATATTTAAACTATCACTTTCTTTATTTTTCCGTTAAATGCTACGGGAGTCGGGCAATTCGCTCGAGAGAAGACACTCAGAATCTCGATTTTCTCATTTTTTGGGGACAAGGGTCGGTCATATCTACCGCTCAACAGTGTGACGTCTTGCTACTGATATCAATTTATGTTTACATTATTACGTTAATTAAGTTCCCGCAAAACGCTACGGAAGTCGGGGCCTAGAGACACTTTGCAGAAAAAATGCAATTTTAAAATTTTCTGTTAAGGAAGGGGGGAGGGGGCAAAAATAAGCCGCTATCGAATTTACGAAAGTAGCGATTTTACGAATGCGATGAGAGGAACCGTGAGTATTCGTAAAATCGGGGGTCTAGTGTATTTAGAAAAATTTATCACAACCCTTTATACTTTTTTTTTATTACAAGTAACTGTTCACTAGACCCCCTATTTTACGAACCATGGATTTTTACGAATGTGGCAAATTTATAAATATACTCTCAGGAAACAACCAAAAATCGCAAAAATTTCCACAAAAAAAAAATAAATAAAGCAGTTAAAAAATGTGATGGCACACGTCTAAGAACAATGTTCACCTGTGAACACTACTACATTATATTACACAGTTTATCTGTCCCTCTTTTCTTTATAATAAGGCGAATGCTTATTCTTCGTAAATAACAAGACTGTGACAAAGTTACCCTGCCCAGAAGTGAGATGAGAGAGGAACCTCTACTGCTGAGCAGGGAGAAGACTGGAAGCCATGGCTGGCGTAGTGTGTGTTGGTGCTGAACCACTACACTCGATTTTTTAAGACCATGAGATCTGAGTGCATGAATAATTTTGATTCATTCTTCAGGTGTTGCAAAAGATAATACACCAACCTTGCTGCCTCGGAAAAAAAGTCATGTGCATGACTAATTTTGGCTTCTTTTGACAAGTCTTGCAAAACCATTTTTTGGTTTATTTTGTGCTGGAGCACCGGCCATTTGGGCATGAACTGTACTTTTGGATTACTGGATTAACGGGATATGAACCCTGAGTGCGTGTGTGGTGTGGCTGCAGTGTGAACTTAAACTGTCTGGTGCGCTAGTCGTCTGGTGCGCGAGCCTCTGACCTTCGGTTATCTTCGGGTCTCGTCGGAGCTGTTCGGGTCCCCTCCTTCTTCCGTCCCCTCCTTTTCCTTTCGTGGCTGGTCAGCGGGGGCGCTCCCGCCGCTTGGGGAGTCACTTCGCTTCCAGCCGCCGCCTCGTGTGTCGCTTGTGTTCTCTTTTTCGGCACCCCGTAGCATCCTAGATATTGGATGTGGTAAGTTGTATTTAGTCTCGTATCGGGTCGCTCGTGCGTCCATTAACTTGATTCCCTGTTAGTCTGATGTTTTCCCGTTTTCTTTTGTGTTGTTTGTTTTTGAGTGCAACGGTGTGCCGAGAGACAAGCTCTCTAGACCACATTTGTACGTGCCTGAGTATTAATTGGTGTAACGTTAAGTTTGCTTGACAACTTGGTACCTGCGTAATCGTGTTCACCAAAATTGTATTTCTAGATAATCTAAATAAATGGCTTCTGTTATGCACCAAACCGCCGTGTGTGTATCATGCAGAGAGTAGACGTTGCTCGGGTCCAACCCGTGATTTTGTTTCTCCCATTTGTGCACTTGCAGTTAGCACAATTTTTCCACTAAATGCTTAGAACATCAAGACTATTCGATCGCACGAAGGCATCCGTGCTTCGTGTCCTATTTATTTTTTGTGACATGGATTGCTCATTTGATCACTTGTAGTTCAACTGGCAAATTACCATAGTTACCCATGTACAACCCATACATTTTTTCCCAAAAACAAAACTGAAAATTTGGGGTGAGGGTCATACATGGAAACCAAGGTTTTCGGACAAATAGGGTATGGTAAAGTTGGGTTTATGGTACATTACAGACTGCTGAAAGTATTTGTGACTGTCGTACTATGTACTAAGTAGAGACATACTATGTACTCACTGCATATGTTTGTAGCATGTACTCACTGAGTGGGGAGAGCAGTGAGCTGGGGTCGACACAGAAGCCGACGTAAGCATGGAAGAAGTCTAAGATGTGGTGTAGAGGCTGTCGTCGCATCATATCACGCAGGAAGCGACCAAACTGGCGGGACGAGGCACGATGCAGCTTGGCCAGGATGTTGTGGCTTTGGGAGCGCAGGAAGTCGACTGGCAGCCCTCGCTGTCCATCAGCACAGCCGTGTGGGCAGCCCAGGTGCTTGATCACCCTACACCAGGTTGCAAATTAATGTCAATGGAACCCACAGTGAAAGGAAATTGAGCACATATCAGGCGGTGTGTGAAAGAAACAGATATAGAAGAGTTAACATTTACTACGGTGAATAGTTATTTTAAAAAATAATAATAAGTTGAAACATTTCACTACAGCCTTTATCCATACTGCAGGATGGAGGCACATTGAACTTGCATTAATATTATAAATATGATAATGTCTTAACCAAGGTCCGATTACTTGATCTGATCATATTTCCGAAAATTTCTCGACACGAAAAATAGTTCCATAACAAAGTCAATGGCAGATTGCTCACTCAGTCCCTGTTCTTGTGTATTAAATTACAATAACTATCTCTGAAAACCTTGCTGTCGAAGACGTTAAGTCCACACATCCCACTCACTCGTTCATTCATTCTTAAACTGTATGCATGCAAGTACGCCGGTCTTAATTAAGTCTTCACATTCCCTTCATTAGACTTACATTTGAAAGAGAAACATGACACAAGGTAGTTTTATATATATATATATATATGTGTGTGTGTGTGTGTGTGTGTGTGTGTGTGTGTGTGTAAGTGTAATAATACCTCAACAAAAACTATTGGCAGCCAGGGTGTCCGGAAAAATTACAATTAGAATTTCCCATATATATCATGTACATTTTCCATACTTTTCTCAAAATTTCCGTACTGTACAAAGAAAATATAAATAAATCACATAAACATTGCGATAAATGCTGTAACGATTCGCAATATGCCTATTATTTTTATGTGCACAGTAATTACAAATAATCCAGGTGCTTTACTGGAAATACTCTTTGTGCACTGTGTTCCACAATATAATAAGGTAAACACGGCAGAAACAGGTCAACCTATACTGACAATAGCATGCCGTAAGCGAGACAGGTCATCGAACTACATCAGCTGTTTAACAGTGCGCGCAGCCATTGCTTGAGCGTGTATGAATGCTGTTTAGTCACACTGCTACAGTTTTGAAAGCGAGTCAACATCTCTAGTACCTGTGTTATTATTTATTCCTCTCAGGTGCTCCTTCAATGGCAACAAGAAAAGAACATGCTAAGACATCCTAAATCCTATTTATCTATTTGGGATAAAACTAATGACAGTAGCCCTGATAAAAACTTGTTAATATATATTTGGAGCAAAACGATACACTAATTGCGCATGAACGATTATGTCAATCAAAAATAACATGAGAACATACCTTGGCTGTAACATACAGCACACAATGCAACATACAACTTGTTTAAATTTTCAAATGGAAAAATACATTTCATATTAACGTAATTTTCATACAAATTTAACATGTAAGCATGCAGACATTTGCCCTTAAAATGCAGTACTCATCCCAATACAGTCCATACCGTATAAGAATTCCATTATTTGACAGATCATAAAGTAGGACAACGTAAACAAAAACATTATGTATCCTTCCACCTCCATGTGCTTTACAGCTGACAATCAAAACATGTCAACAGTTAATGTATAGTATTATTGCAAGAGAATCAATGATATTGGGAAATTATTTCATATTGTAGGAATGGATAGCCTATTCTTCAGTAGTTAGCTAATATAATAATTCCAAATTAAAAATAGTTTATTGTATATTTTCGTAGGTATGCTCAAAATAGCAACATTTAACAGCATTATTGTGGTGATACGGTGTTGGTTTGGTACCATAACGAAACAAATTTGATGTAGAAATTATGTATGTGTCTCCGCTGACTAACTTACGTCGGTGCAGTACCTCATTTCTCTTAATAGTGCCATATACATCACTGTTGGGGGGGTTCGAATGCGGGCACCAATAAATGAAGAAATAGAAAAGAATGACAGTCAATTTCCAAGGTCATTAAAGGTTTAACTGAACAACTTCAGACAGGCTAATTACATCTCTGCACAAACAAGTGCCACGTGGGTGCACAACAAGTGCCCCATGTCTGAAATTACAGCAAATGCACTACGAAAATAATTCCCGGCCAAGCCTTCCTTGTGGGTTAAGAATCTAAATTCAATGATTTACGCTAAGCAGCTTTATATATTTGATTGATCCAGCCCGGGTCAGTCAGTTTATCAGCGCGCGTTGGGCCTCCTACTATCGCCATTTTTACCACTTCAAAGCTACACACGACCAGCATTATCCAAATCACAAAAGCAAGCAGGAAGTTTGCAACCGACGGAACGCGCACCGCGTGCCTTAGGTGCCGGAACAGCAGTCCCCTCTGAATCAATCACTTAAGTCAATACACTAGACCCCCGATTTTACGCACCCTGGATTTAACGAAGGTAGCGATTCTACGAATACAATCTCAGGAACCCTCAAAAAATAACAAAATTATATGACAAAACAAATTGTAAGGAATTACGTTGACAATGAATAAAACATACTGTATCTAATTCACGGCATTAAAATATGAATTGTAGAGTTGCAGTTATTACTTGGTAAGTCACAATATTAAAAATAAAACAAAAATAGCGAAAATCCGTTAAAAAATGTGGCAGCGACAGTTTGAAAACCGCGCGGCGACGTCGCCTCCTGTGCCAAACCGGCCAGACTGTCTCCGTCAACTACGACGTATTAGGATCTATATTGAGGTCATACTATAGACACAAAGCTCCAGCGCATGCGCATATTGCTCATTTAACTATAGTACAGCCTCCTTCTAGGCTGTTTCACGACGTCTTATATCTCTCTCGTCTCGCGCCGAATGAGTTTACTTTTTTACACGAACTCTATAAATAATAGCGTGATATTTTTCTTTATTGCGTTAACACCATACGTACTTAAAACAATTAACTTGGCGCATAATTTACTTAAACAATGCGTTACTGCGTGTCGTAAAACGTGCGTTTCACAAGTGCGCACGATAATAGCGCTACCAAGCGAACAAACATTTGTCTCTGGGTATGTAGAACTTGGAAAATAAATAGACGTTCGTGTATTACGTAATCCCGGACCTCCTAATTTATTTTTACCGCATATACTGACTGTGAAAGTGATTATTTTCATTCACTTATACATGTAATTCTCGACGATTTTAGGTAAGAACGTCACAAAATGGCGTTTTTGGGACAACGTCGGTATACGCTAAGGTGCCGCTATCTATCAGCCATCTTGAGAACGTTCGTACAGTTGCGCTATCTGTCCGCTCTGCACGCTACTAGTATTTACGTTCTCGTACAATTCATCAACGTCTACGGGGAACATTTTTACGTTAAGTTATATAAAACTGCGCAATGAATAAATACATCCGCCTATTCCTTCTTTCTTTGGTGAATAATTTACAGGGGCATTTTACTAGTAAGGAATGCCTACTTTTTTTCCGTTAAACGCTACGCAAATCGGGCTATTCGCTCGTGAGAAGGCACTCGACAGCTCGGTTTTCTCTTTTTTTTTTTAGGACAAAGGTCGATCATATCTATTGTTTAGCGGTGTTCTTTTGATCGTAAGACGTCTGGCTATTGATATAAATTTATATTTCAACTATCACTTGCGTTATTTTTCCGTTAAATGTTACGGAATTCCGTCTATTCGCTCGAGAGAAGACACTCGGAATCTCGATTTTCTCATTTTTCTAGGAAAAGGATTGGTCATAACTATTGTTTAGCGGTGTTCTTTTGATCGTAAGACATCTGACTATTGATATAAATTTATATTTAAACTATCACTTTCTTTATTTTTTCGTTAAATGCTAGAGTCGGGCTATTCGCTCGAGAGAAGACACTCGGGAATCTCGATTTTCTCAATTTTTGGGACAAGGGTTGGTCATATCTACCGCTCAACAGTGTGACGTCTGGCTACTGATATAAATTTATGTTTACATTATTACGTTAATTAATTTCCCGCAAAACGCTACGGAAGTCGGGGCCTAGAGACACTTTGCAGAAAAAAATGCAATTTTAAAATTTTCTGTTAAGGAGTGTAAGGGGGGGGGGGGGGCAAAAATAAGCCGCTATCGAATTTACGAAGGTAGCGATTTTACGAATGCGATGAGAGGAACCGTGAGTATTCGTAAAATCGGGGGTCTAGATTATTTACTGGACCAACAACAACCCTAAAATATGTTTATGTGCACTTGCCCACCATCAATAAACGTAAACAATACATAGTATGACTCTCTATTACAAAATACAGGACACTTAAACTACCGTATTTACGAGCACATTGGCCCCCCGCATACATAGCCTCCCCCCCTAAGTTTTGAAACTCAAATTTGAAAAAGCTAAAATATTGCACATAAGCCCCCCTAAGTGTATTTCACGAGAAATGAGAATGCTGATGTCTGGCAACCATGTAACGCACGCCGTCATATGAGTTTATTTTGTGTATCGTATTCGCTCATGTACCCCACACAACATTTCCCTCCCCCTTCCCCACAAAATTTGGATTATAAAAATTGGGGTGTGCGGTTTACACGGATAATTAGTATTTGAAGTCCGCTTGGTACGTGGGTAGGTAACTGGTGTGCGCGGAGACTTGACAACAGCGCGGTAGGCTAGGCACATGCACACAGCCATGCAGCTGGAGGAATGCTGAGCTGGAGGCGTGATCAATAACTAGTCACGTATTTAGGCAGCGTTGTTTTCAGCACGTAGCAGATAAGTGTTTTTATAGTGACTCTGAAACGTTAGTATTTTGATAATTCTTTGAGAAATCAAAATGTCAAAACAACGATTGCATTTGTTTACAGTGAGTGAGAAGCTAAAAGTAATTAAGGAAGCAGAAGAAATAGAAAATTGCGCAGTACGTCATAAATACATCACAGTGTCGTGAATTAGAGATTGGCGCAAAATGAAAAACAAGTTACAGGATACCGTAACAATGTCAACAAGTTCACCGTAACTAAACGTTTCGATCTACTTAGGCTGGATAATGCCTGTAATTTTATTTTGCTTCACGTGTTTAGTGATGTATCACACTTTGCACACCTCATATACTTTGTTCGTGCTTTCGTTGCTTCATGTGGACTCTCGTACGGCGTAATGAAGTTTATATTACAGTTTACACTACTAACTGTTCATTTCGTTGGTTTTTGGACTCGTCTTTTCGCGTTTCAACAAATTCACTCGCACGGAAGCCATGCAGACATGTTTACATTTGATAACATGGGATGGCCGGCCTAACTCGACACCGCACGGTCTGGCGGCCTGTAGCCCGTCCGACCCATGCTCTTCAACAACTGATTGTTTACGTTTTTTATATACGGAAATGATTCGTTTTTCTTACCTATTTAATTTGTTTGTATAAAATTAGTTTCTGTAAAACAATGAACCATATTATGTGCTAGCAAATAAAAGATTTTTTTTAATTCTCTCCAAAAAAAAATTTTTTTGGATTGGATGATACACTAGACCCCCGATTTTACGAACCCTGGATTTAACGAAGGTAGCGATTCTACGAATACAATCTCAGGAACCCTCAAAAAATAACAAAATTATATGCCAAAAAAAATTGTAAGGAATTAGGTTGACAATGAATAAAACATACTGTATCTAATTCACAGCATTAAAATATGAATTGTAGAGTTGCAGTTATTACTTGGTAAGACACAATATTAAAAATAAAACAAAAATAGCGAAAATCTGTTACAAAATGCGGCAGTGACAGTTTAAAAACCGCGCGGCGCCGGCGCCGCCTGTGCCAAGCCGGCCGGTCTCCATCAACTACGACGTATTAGGATCTATATTGAGGTCGTACTATAGACGCAAAGTTCCAGCGCATGCGCATATGCTCATTTAACTATAGTACAGCCTCCTTCTAGGCTGTTTCACGACGTCCTATATCTCTCTCGTCGCGCGCCGAATGAGTTCACTTTTTTACACGAACCCTATAAATAATAGCGTGATATTTTTAATTATTGCGTTAACACCATACGTACTTAAAACAATTAACTTGGCGCATAATTTGCTTAAACATTGCGTTACTGCGTGTCGTAAAACGTGCGTTTCACAAGTGAGCACGATAATAGCGCTACCTATTGATCAAGTGTAGAAACATTTGTCTCCAGGTATGTCGAACTTGGAAAATAAATAGACGTTCGTGTATTACGTAATCCCGGAACTCCTAATTTATTTTTACCGCATATACTGACTGTGAAAGTGATTATTTTCAATCACTTATACATGTAATTCTCGACGATTTTAGGTAAGAACGTCACAAAATGGCGTTCTTGGAACAACGTTGGTATATGCTACGGTGGCGCTATCTATCTGCCATCTTGTGAACGTTCGTACAGTTGCGCTATCTGTTCGCTCTGCACGCTACTAGTATCTACGTTCTCGTACAATTCATCAACGTCGACGGAATGTTTTTACGTTACGTTTTATAAAACTGCGCAATGAATAAATTCATCCGCTTATTCCTTCTTTCTTTGGTGAATAATTTACGAGGGCAGTTTACTAGTAAGGAATGCCTACTTTTTTTTTTCATTAAACGCTACGCAAATCGGGCTATTCGCTCGTGAGAAGGCACACGACAGCTCGGTATTCTCTTTTTTTTTTTTTTAGGACAAAGGTCGATCATATCTATTGTTTAGCGGTGTTCTTTTGATCATAAGACGTCTGACTATTGATATAAATTTATATTTCAATTATCACTTGCGTTATTTTTCCGTTAAATGCTACGGAAGCCGGTCTATTATCTCGAGAGAAGACACTCGGAATCTCGATTTTCTTATTTTTTTAGGAAAAGGATCGGTCATATATATTGTTTAGCGGTGTTCTTTTGATCATAAGACGTCTGCCTATTGATATTAATTTATATTTCAACTATCACTTGCGTTATTTTTCCGTTAAATGCTACGGGAGTAAGGCAATTCGCTCGAGAGAAGACACTCGGAATCTCGATT
>PNEQ01049867.1:0-11421 GCA_003012365.1 Medauroidea extradentata
AAGGTGAATTTAAATTAACATGTCCCCAATTACTAGGTTATTGAATTCTGTTGCATCACACCGGACACCTGACAAACTCACCCTGAAATTGGCATATAGCCTGTTAAGAAAGATTTACATTATATAAATTTAAATAAAAAAATAAAAACACCTTTTAAAGATTTAACCAAGATGGGGAAGTGGCTGAACACTTCACAATATCTGTCTTCTTGCAATTCTTTGAGTATAGAGATAATTTCCGACTTATAACTACTATTTCCAGCTTGCTGAGATGATAGTAGTAAATGTGTTACAAGCTCAATCGGATTGTTCCAATTAACATAATCAGCATCCCTATCACATTTGTTTAATCCAGTTCCCTGTACGATACTGTACCGGCAACTAATCAGAGGAAACTTGGGATGGGCAGTGTTTTTACACTCACCAGTGTCTGCACCCTTGTCCAAATATTGTGCATCAGTTAAGTCAACCAAATATTTATACTAGTCCAAATCAATGTCCAAGTACCCATTCGGATATTTTTTGAATAATAATTTGTATAAGCCAGGACTAACATAAACTGTGATGTCGCCTACTTTCAGCCTATCTCCAGGCAAGAGTGTTAGATATTTTAATGTCGTGGGACACTTTATGAATGTATTGAAGATCTGTACCCGCACAAATACAGTGAACCCTCGATAACTTGGACCTCGATGTCCCAGACTTTGGATAACTCGGACAGAATTTTTTAAAAAATTTTAATAATTTTTAATTAATTAGTTATTGGTTAAAAGACATAAAAAATCGTTTCTGCTGGATTTAAATTCATCACATTATATTTTAGAACAGTATTAAACTTTATAACGTAGTCGTCCATCGCTACTTAGCTGCAGTAAATATCTGGCAAGTTCCGTGTGGTAAAATGTTGCTAGCGAGGCGCGCGACGCACGAGTAAAGATGCAACGCAGCAGGCCGACCTCTCACGTCTTTATCCTTCCTCCCTCTTCGTCCTGCGAGCCAGGCACGCACGTGTGTCGTAAATAAACATTTCCGTGTGGTGCTTGAGAAATTACGGTAACTACAGGTTACAATGACACATAAAAGGAAAATTATTTTGTTCTGGTATGTACAATGACTTCAGGGTTGCGAAACAAACTGTCCCGGACATTAAAAGAAAAATTTTAAAAAATCATTGGTTTGCATTGCGATGTAGAAAAATTGGTGAGAAGGTTTTACGCGCCTTTAACAACGATGTTTTCAAAAGCTGATGTGGGTGGTGAAAGAACAACACAACATCCATGCCCAAGCCGGACACGATGAGTCACGCACGCTGGTTGATGATGCTCTGTTGATAACGTAACAGCGTCTGGAGAGTTGTAACGTTTTAAGCGTGAATCGGATTTGTTTATAAACTACTTCACAGGTAATAATAGCGTACATGTAATGGACCGTAAAATGTAAACGTCTTATGCGGGATAATTTTAAACGATTTTCATTGAGTGAAGCACATGAATGGATTAACACGATTTTGTAGTCTTAATTTTTCCATGTTTACTATACACCGACAAAATCTTTTTCTTTATTTTAGAAGAAATAGTCACGTTATGAACGAGTAAATATAGAAAGAAATGTAGGTACATTTGTCATATTCTACACCAAAAAAATTTTGAAGGTAATTTTTTTGAAAAGTGAAAACCCCTTATAATGGCCTCACCCCATTTTTTGGGCCTAAAATTTGGTCAAAAATATGCGGCGATTACGCGAGTAAATGCGATAAATCTGTAGAACACAATTAAAATTTTATTGCTTTATAATATGACAATTCGTGTAAGAATAAAGCTGTACTGTACCGGTTGACCTTGACTACTTCCGCTCGCAACCTCCCTAGCTTATCTCCAACGATCATTTCTTGTCTCTCTCACATGTGCACGCACATTGGCTGTAGCCAGCCAGACGAAAACTTTTATGTGACAGAAGGGTGCCTTGGTGCCAGCTTCTAACACAGAGGTAAAAAAAAAGGATCAGCCAGAAGTAGCAGCATAAAAAAATTAATAAAGATCTGACTGCTCACATTGTTTGACATTCTTTTATAGTCCTCCACGTTACGTTAATTTTCCCACTGCATGGCGGCCCTCCTGTAACTTGATACGATAGTTACGTACGCGGCCCTCCTGTAACTTGATACGATAGTTACGTACAAAACAGTATTTATTGCAGCCTCTTTTGCTTGTAGAAATAATAGCGTACTAATTTCTTCGCGTTTCTTGTGATTAATGACTGATTACCCCACCTCCACGGACACCCCTCGATAACACGGACAAATCGTGACTCGGACAGCTTCTCCCCCCTTTTAGTCCGAGTTATCGAAGGTTCACTGTATAGTAGTATTTGAAGTTTGGGGCTAAAAAAATTTTTTTGAAATTGCATAGGTGACTTAAATACACAGTTTTTGTTGTTATCCACAGATTTCCTGGAACAAAATACTGCGAATACGGCAGACTGACTGTAACTGGATACACTTTAAATTTTTTTTACTTATTCCCGATGAAGGACTCGACAAGTAATCAACCGCACGTACGGCTGCATTATGTCAACACTAACTTGTAGCAAACTAGTCATTTGAAACCAAGAAATCAAACAAAATTTGGTAGCATCTTGTTTCTGAATTCACTGACATCAAATATCTTACTAGAGGGCCTAACTGTATAAGCAAGTCACTATAAAATGGTGTCACGTGTTTCATTGGTCCACTGGCAACTTGGAAAAATGTACTTTGTTTCCTTACAACAAATATATATTTACCCTACAATATTTTCAGTATCATCCTAAGTAATTCTCGTTGGCAGGAATCTCGATCATTCAAAGCTTCTAGGATTACTATATTTGCATATCACACTTTTCTCACGTGCTTCGAGACAGGAGTTGTGAATACTAATCTAGGAGATATTTCCCTACATGAAACTTACACAGAAGGTACCTGAGCCAGTAGCTGCTATCTCCGCCCACTTCTGGTCGTTTTCAAAAGTTGTGTCCTCCACAGATACACCTTTTCCTGCAGCATGTAAAAAATTGAACACACACTGTAGTAGGTCTTTTTTTACTTTACAATATTGCTTTCTTACTTTACAACATTAGCCACTTATGCAGCAATTCTGCAAAACAGTGCAGTGGTAAAAAAATCCCTCTGACTTGAACACAGAATGCAATATCAAGGAGAAATGTACTGAATAGTACCAAACTATATATTTCAAAAAATTCTTTCAGTTGATATCAAACACTCTGCATGAAAATAGGATATCTGCAATGTTTGGTTTTATTATAGTTCCAGGAACAGATATATACTCGGCTGTGTCTGTCTAAGCACAAGAAATACACACGAGTGCATCATCTTATACATAACAATTATACATCGAAGGTGGAGCTTTCAACTGGTTCTGATCCCTGACAACACCTCCTGTCTGAACGTACATAGCTACAAGACTAGTCTATACAACAATAAAGCCCAGACACACTTACTGCAATACCTCTCCTCGACTGTCACCTTTCCACAACATAGTACGCTGCTCGCACTTACCATCCATTCTTCCTTCATGTCTTGTTTTATTGTAGGTCATATGCTTGTTCCCCCTCCACACGCACTTCCTCACCCATCCTCTGCAACATGTCACCAGTAACAAAACACATTAAACACATACTGTACATGTATATATTTGCTATATGTTACATTAAACTTACAGTATAAGGTGCTCTGTAAACCCTACACTAAGACAGTAAGAATCAACAGAAATGTACTTTGTTTCGAGTGTCCAACTTCAATCTGTTGTTAAGACATGGGAACTAAAATAGCCTTTCCTTTAACTAGGATTCATAGTCTTTAAGGGCAGATTGCACAGTGATATGAAAAAAATCAGCCATGCCTCAGTAAAATGTGAGAAATTCTCGTTGCACAAATAACAAATGATTAAAAGTAAGGAATAACTCTAATAATGTTTTAAGATGTCAGCAGACTGTCCATGAGAAATTTCTTATATTGCACAACTCTCTTGTCAGAACCAAATATGGTAGAAAATTATGACCAATGACAGCACCGGAACAACAGATTTTATTTGCGTTATGCTCCAAATTATTTCAGGATTTTGCTAAATGGTACTTACATTATTATTTTAAACAAAATGTTTGCATCAATAATTTTATGTATAAAATTTATGAAAATTTTGTAATTCTCATGTAATGCTGTCAACTTTAACTTTGTAGAATATAACATAAGAAGTACAAATACTAAATTGAAGCCATATTCATTTAAGGGTGCTTGGTACAGTATTCTAAACAGCGAGAAACATATGTACCGTTATTGATCATTATTTAGAGAACGAATTAAGTTAAGGTATATCGTTTTCGGAAGTAGTTGTCCTGAAGTTGTATAATTGTCTAAGACATTTGATATACATAAAAATCTTTTAACTTTTTAAGGAAAACAATCTGGAAAATAAAGCCTTTTTTATTAATTTAGTTAATTGTAGTACAGTAATGCAGCATGAATAACATATAAAACCATGTCTTAGACATGTACCCTCCATGCTCTATAGTATGTTGCAATCTGAACATTTCTGGAATAATTATAATTCTGTAAAAACAGTAATTAAAACTAAATAATTTCAATTTTTTACCCTACGAAAACAAGACATCTACTTGTGGAGATATGCTGCTTCTATCCCCAGTTCCTTGGGTGAATGTGGAGCAGTTATGAGAGGATAAGGATGTGGCAACTCATGTTACCTAAAACTGACAGGGATTATCTGCAGGGCCCGATCTATCAGCTAGAGCCCGATTCTCATGCAAATGCCTTCAATCGGGCGGTAAAGACGAGTGAGGTGTCATTTTATGTATTTATATTTATTTATTTCAACTTATTTTTAAATGTGGCAAAATTAAGGAAATTTTGCCTTTTCGACCACTTAACGACAGTGTCAACTTTTAATATCATCAAACAAAGTACAATATTCAATACGCAAAAAACAGTCTCTAAAAATTACAAAACATAAAATACATTGCGAAACACAAATGAGAAAAAAAAGGAAAAGAAAACAGAACAGAAGTCGTTCACAATTCAATCACGCACACATTCACACCAAATTAATGAAAGTGAGATCATCCACTCTTCACTCTGCACTATCATAATCAGCGTCCATACTTTTTAAAAGAGCTCTTTTAAATGTAGGTTGAGACAACATTTGTTTTAGATGGTGCTCCAGTGCATTCTAGGCGCTCTCTGCTGAAACTGTAGAAGATTTAGAATAAGCACTAGTACGATGCTTAGGTATGAGCAGAGACGAGTGGCTTTCGAGCGGGTATCTATTTTATGATGGGAAAATAATTCAAATTTAGTTGTTAAACAAAATAGGAACGAAAATTTAGAATATAAAACCTATCTTAGGAGGAGGAGGAGGCAATGTAATTTACGCCTGTTTTCCAGTCGTAGCCAGGACAAATTTCTATGAATTTGTGAGATTCGATTACTTATTTTAAGGTTAAAAATATAACGTACACATGTACTTTGAATCTTCTGCACTCTAGTGGCTTGTTAGTCAGTGAGGTTGCTGTAAACCACGTCACAGTAGTCAAACAACGTAACAATTAGTGCCTGGACAGGGTATTTATTAATGCGCAAAAGGAGTTGATTTTTTAGGCGTTTTAGCGAGTGGAGGGTGGCCAGCACCTTCCTTCACTGAGGATGTCAACTCGATTATTGCCAACACTAATTTTTAGAAAATCGGCAGTAACAGTTAACTACATATTTAACTTTTCCTTTAAAAACTATATGGAAGCTACCGATTTAGATTTCCGGGTTAGCACATTCGTAACCTACACTAAATACTGAATAAAATGGAACTCACTGGTCTTTACCGCACGACTGAAGGTATTCTTTTACTCAGTTTATAGATTAACAAGCTTGTTCCCTTTTCTCAATTGGTTCATTACAATATAATGTTTAGAACGATCTATGTTTTGAATATACTTCTATTGAAAATCGGGTATAAGTTATATAATAAAAACTAAAACTGCTCTGTATTTATTTTTCAATACACCAGTAAGAACGCATTTTAGAATCAAATCATTAGAATAATAGCTAGCATAAGAGCCGTTTACTATGGTGAATCCTAATTCCAGAAACCGAAAATACACTGCCGTACTTGTAAATGTGTAAAATTGTTACTTTCGCAATTAAAAATAAAAAATTTTTCATAACAGTCTGGAGTGCATTAAGGTAAGCACTTAGGACACAACCCAATCATCCAGAGTACAGCCTCAGTATAAGTGAATTTGTATGTAGGTGCAATAGTGTAGTTTTCTTTCGTTTGTTTTATTTTTATAATGTTCAGTTTCAAATATGAGGACGTACAATCTTGCATTTAAAAAAACTGTTCATATTTTCAAACATTGCAAGTGTTTAAAGAATAACACTACTATCCCCACTGGCTTGTTGACATTTCGCAATTCGCCAAATTAGTGACAAATAGTAACTTTGGACCCTGAAAAAAATGTTTCCAATCTTGTGATGACATCACGCTTTTAGCGTGTTACTAGGGAAGGTATGGAGATAATTTTTTTCCATCTATTCTAGGTCTCTAAAGTTCTTATTTTCAAATGACCACTTCAATGCATAATTACCAAATTTTTATAAAGTAACCGTAACTATACTAAATAACACTAAAATTTTACTGTAACACAATATACAGGTTAAGCAATAACGAGCTGTATGAGTTGAACCTATTAATTTTAGTAGAAATTATTCATATCTAGGTGCGTCATTTTGGTAGCACATAAAATTATATCTTTCATCTTCATTAATGGCTGAAAAGGAAATCACTGAAAATATATTTGTACAACATTAGTTAATTATATTGCAAATGTGAAAAATATTTGTGTGTGTTGAACCAGTGGCAATATGCATTCGGATCAGTTTTAAGTACAATAGAGGGAGGGAGGGAACTTTTACATCAAAATATAACTCATTTTTACCGATGACATATTCAGACAATTCTTGAAACCGTTCGTTCGCAGATTGTTGAATTACATACATCATAAAGCGTATATATCCTAGACTGAAAATACGTTTCGGAGTTATACAAATCAGAGCACCTTAGGTGTAAAGAATGTTGTACGTAGTTCAAATAGTATGGTTAGAACAGTATAGCAACTCCTACAAAATTTATTGAAAAAAACACTACGTTAGAATTAATTTGTGTGTGTGTGTGTGTATGTAAAAAAATTTTTTTTTCCATGGTACATCTGAATACTAATTACCATTCATGTGATTTTACCAAAGAAATATACAAATACATTAAAATAAACACAATGTAGCTAATATACTGTTTCGTTAAAATAAAAATCTTGCACTTTTTTTTAATTGTAAATATAATCACAATAAAATACTATTGTTTTGTGTGTATAATTTTATTTTCTTATCCTGTTCATTTCTAACACGAAAGAATTAATCGAACTTGCTAATTGTCTGCAAATGTTAAATTTATCTTCATGCACTTAACTCTTTATCTGATCTCTTGAAGTAAAGATCTGACTTATGCACCTTTTATTAAAGGTATAACGTAACTACTGCCATGACACTAACAAAATCATTTAAGAATAGTAATTTATGAAATTAGCACCAGTGCATAAAATTACACGAAGACTTGCATTTTCTTTTGAATATCGCCAACTTTTTTTCTGCAACTTTATTCATGTAAACAAAGTGTTCAGTTCAACTAAGGTTAATTTTACTAAAGGGTAGACAGAAAATATGTTTCCTTATGGGAGAGCCTGGCCCAGGGAAAATTTCTGCTACTAGTTTCGCTTCAATCGCTAATGAACCAGGTAAATACAAATCCGTAATAAAATGAAATTTAAATAAACTTGGAAATGATAAAAAGTATTTGAACTTAATTTTAAAATCAAATGAAACCGATTTCGAGTTTTAAATTAGCAAACTTAATGCAACTTAAAATTCTGGAATGCTCCGTGATTGGTCAGTTCGGTGCACTACAGATACCAGCGCTCAAGCGGCAAAAACTTTCCCTGTAACAAACTTATAACATTGATCTTTCTAGCCTGTAGTAGAATTAACCTTATTTCAACTCGGAGGCAGTGTCTAAAATGACAATTTAGATTACTAAATCAACAACGTGACCAGGTTAGTGCAGTAAATATTTGGGGATTTTGGTGTATAATTTACTAAGGTGAAGTAGCCTGCAAAATCCCCAAATTTTTCCGTAAATTCGTCGGCTGCTGTTTACTTAATGTTTATATTCCGCTCTTAGTTTGAAAAGCATATACATATCCATTAAAACAGTAATAACGTAAATTAATAAACGCCCGTTGTGTTATTTTGTAGGCCCTATGTAGCAAATATTTTTTTTTAATTTAGAAATAAATTACGTATTCTCTAAATAAATCAACCCTTAAACTAAATAAATATAATCATAGAATTCGTAATTTACGATGTGAAAGAAACAGGTAATTAGTTTATATATAAAAACGAACAGACAATTTATTAAATAGTGAAAAAAACCATTGAAATACCAACAAGTATATAGCTTCCAACTTTGCCGCACGCAATACTGTTTCAAAACGTTTGAATCTATCCAATCTTAATTCCCAAACCCTAGATATGTTAAAGCTTCGTTTCAGACATGGCTAGACATGTAATGGAAATCTTAGTTTGTTGGCCAGACTGTGTGCACTACACCTCCACGTACTAGTAGCAGCAGTTTGAGAGAGGAATCGGTTATCGGCACAAACTACGCACGTATTGCTCTTGAACTCACAGTGGAAAAAGTGTCGAACGACCATCCAAGAAAATCTACAAACGTTAACAGAGTTTGCTGGCTTACCCTTATCATGCCCGAAACCATTCATGTGGTCTATATAACAGAATATGTACATTTCTGTTACGTTCACAAGTCTGTGCATGCAAAGCACCACCACGTGTGTGTCATTATTTCCCTTCAAGTAATTCTAACCGAAGATATTATTTTCTCATCCTAACAGTACAGAATGTGTGTTGCAAAAATTACATCTTTCACAAAACGGCTTGTTTAACCTAGTGATAAGCCAAGTTAAAAATAGAGTCAAGGCCATGATCTTTCATTTATTTCAAACAATTGCAAATACTTGAATATTTTTTTAACCAAATGCTTTGAAAAAATTTGAAACTGTGTACAGTCAAACGGTACACAATTTTGCCAGAGCGTTTTATAAAAATAATGTACAGTTTGCTAGCAAAAAAATTATTTTGCTTCATTTTGGCTTATTTTAACAACAAAATATGTGCTACTTCAAGGGCAAAAACCTAAAAATGTTTTTGGTGGATTGCAACAGAAAAATTCAGATACAAACAATGATATATAAGTTATAAAACTGCCAGAATGAATTTTTGATATATGTATTAATTTGTGTTAAAAAAAATATTTTTGAAACCACTGATAAACCAAAAAGTGAGGCCTTAACCGAAGATCCCACCATGTACCGTACTAACATTGTTAAATTGCAGTTAAGCTTAACTATTAAAACTACATGTCAATTTTTGGCAACTCCTGCAATTAATTTTATACGTAGAAAATTTATGCCATGAACATAACATACGCAATTAATATTGAAAAGTGTTACTTGTAAAATTAGGTCCAGTTGTATTCTTTGATAGCAAACTTCTGTTCAAAGTTTCAAATGGAATGGTGCTTGAATGTTTTATATTTAAAGAGGACAAAAATGAAAACATTCCTAGGTGGTCACGATGACTTCATGAAAAATGTAAATAATGATGACTGCACATATTATCTTACACGCACAAATACCAAGTAATTAGTCCAGAGAGGTTAGACATTACAAATGGAAATATATGAATTGGCTGGAATGGAAACTAAGTAGGACTTTTTTGAACGCTCACTTTTTCCTGAGCCCCTCATAACCAGCAATTGCAGTAATAAACTTCAAGAAAAAATAAATCATACATTAAAAGAGATGAAAACATGGTTTAGTGACAATAAATTAACGTTAAATATTAGTCAATCCTCTCAAATTCTATTCATCTCAAAATGCAACCACACTGGAGGCACCGAGTCTGGCTACCAGGTAAGAACAAACTTTTAGGACTAATTATTAACATTAACTTGAATAGGAAATCACACCTTAGCTCTGGCCAAAAAACTTAGTTCTCTACGTTTCTAGTACATTCAGTAAAAAAACATACTCTCCAGAAACAGTCCGCCCACTATACTTTGCAAACATGAACTATATTCTGGCATATTATATAGCACAATTTTTCGGGTGCTTCTGACAACTGGATACATGTATTGAAAACGCAAAAGAAAATTATATGAATAACTGCAAAACAAATTCCTTCCTTCTGTAAACACAATTTTAAAACTTTAAGAATTTTTACTATACTTAGTTTATACATTTAGCATTAAATTATTTTTGGCCTTAACAACATATCCTTCACTTCAAACCAGGATATAAGTTACACACCAGTACTCGTAATACCTGATAAAAAACAACTTCCAGTATACACTCTGTTTCCAGTGGGTGTAACCATGTTGTATCAGTAATTTAATATTTTTTTAATGTTTTAATGTTGGTATCTATACATTATTGCATGGATTACTGACAATTTTCATATATCAAATAAATTCTTACATTTTGGTGAGTATGTAACACTATTTCTTGAGCTTGCAGCTAGTTTATTTGTGCACTTAGTACAATTTGACTGTATAATCAAGTTTTGTAAGCAGATATTGCCCATGAGGCTTATTTTACAGTACAACTAAATTAGATTAGAACAGACATAAGCAATAACCTGAAAACTCCTTGAAGCATACAATTGCAAAGCTATAATTAACTTTGTCATTGCGGGGATTCAAAACCACGATTTTTAAAACTCCCCAAACGGGTAAATATCAAGAATCACTGTAAATATCAAGTTTAGCTACTCATAGTGTACGGCCAAACTATTGATTTAAGACATATAGTTTACTAATTAAAAATGTTTCTAATGATGTTATAAGTAGTCCTACGTAAAAAAATGTTTTCCTTAGGTTAGGTTTTTTAGGTTAGGTTTTTTAGGTTAGGTTAGTTTACATTAGTTTAGGTTAGTTTAAGTTAGATTAGGTTACGTTAAGTTAGGTAACCTGACCTTACATTAGGTAGTTTGGTTACCTAACGTAACTTAAACTAACCTACTCTAACTTATAACTGGGCTGAAGTTAGCTCTATCCCTGGCTCTATCCGGCCGCAATACGGCGGCGCGCTACGGACAAGAAGGGCATATGTCATTTCCGTAGTAGTACCACGTATTGCGCAAAGAAAAAAATTAATTAAAAAAAAACTGTTATATGTTACGCTTTGCCGTTAATTATATGCATACCTGTACATCTGTACTACGTGAATATA
>PNEQ01049868.1:0-11421 GCA_003012365.1 Medauroidea extradentata
CAATTTCTCGTTTACGAATATTTCCGCACGGATTTCTACACTAGCCACAAGTTTGCCCATCCATTTTACTCACATAGGTAACATTTAATAAGATTACGAAAAGACAGTATTATTAGCACATATGGAGAAAATTTCAACACATTCAGTATTATACTGTTGAGTTTTACATCCCAAAATATTTCGCTCCACTTCAACAAAATATTTGGTTATTTACAGACATCGCCATTTTGCCATTTCAAATCAAAACAATCGTCTGCTTGCAGCGGACTCGCAGCGAGTATTTTTTCGCTGCAACCGCTTCGGAAGCGCTGCAGCGCAGCGGTGGCCAGCGATGGCAGCTGAACGTGTGCAGCGTAAAGCGCTTCTGCAGCGCTTTGCCCGCTGAAGGCGCCCTACATTGTCGATTCTATACGTTTAATTTAAGTGCAGTTTATTTAAACAATGACACATAACTCAGTGAATCATTAACCACAGTAAAATAGTATTAAATTAATTAAAGTATGTACAGAAAATATTATGCTATGAATTGCAAACACATGTTAGGAAGAATAATAATGAGAAAAATGTTTATTTATATTTATACAGTTTGCCACCCATCGGTGGTAATTTCATGGCGGTATTAGTCTATGGAGTGGCATCTGATGTACATTTCAATGGTAATCGTGTGAAGCTTATCATTTTCGAAGTGCGCATGCGCAGGGGGCCGATTAAATATCGCTTTTGAGAGGTGCAGCGCAAAATTTGCACCTGCGCTGTGTTGTTTTGGTATTAAATATGCACATACGCAGGTGCAAGTGGTCACGTGACGGCGCAAAGTGCCTGAAAATCTGCGACTAGCAAATAGTTCGATACAGGTCCATCTGCGCCATTCGCGCATGCGCATTGGAAAATTTTCGTGAGAGTGAAAGTGAATTAACATAGAAATTGGATATCTATATCTGTATCCAGTCTTCTATGGACATTAATTATTTAAGTTTTCGAGATCGTGTACACATTTAAGATTATAATAATAACGAAATACAGTAAAAGTTAGAAATCAAAATATGTTTTACTAATAAAGCAATTAAAAGTGGACAACGATTCATTATCCTTTTTGCAGAATATGTTTTGAGGGCATAATTCTGTAGCACACGACGAGAAAATAGTGTTGGTTAGTTGACGAGGTTATTGTACCTTCAAAACATTTATGTAAATGATAATGTATATATAAATAGCCAAACTGTTTTGCAGGTACCTGTTTCGTTAAATGCAGTGAACAGTGAAAATACCTCTCTATTTTCCTTGCTTGAATGGAATATTTCAACTTCACATCTTTCTCGCCGACTTGTTTGCACATTACATGTGCTTTATATTTAAGAGTGATTCTGTTGGGATTCTCTTTATTTCATAAATTGGAAGGACAAACATTTTAGTTTTAAGTCTTTCATGAGACTGTTGTTGCTGTACACACGTATCACGCCTACCTCAGTGAACATTGAACTCGCAATCATCTAGGCCTACTTAATTTTATTGCAGTACAGTTGTACGAAAGCCACTCGTTTTCACTATACACTAGCACTGAATTATTTAGAAATAAACAACGTATCACGATTTATGACTCGCTGAAAGACACAAGTCACGTGTTTAAAAAGCCTACATTGAGTATTAGGTCTACACTCACAAATATCATGCAATACAAGTTTAAAATAACTTATGTGTGTTTCAAAACTAGGTCACTCAAATTATTACTACAAATATAAATAGTGTAAACAATTTTTACTCTAATCGTGTCACACGTGGTATCATTTTAGCCCCCTGTTTTCCGTTAGCAATATATATTATGTAAAACCTGGTTACAGACAAAAACCACTCTGATGTTTTTGAACAGTGTTACAAAAATGCTGCTCTCGATAAATAAAGCACTTAATTATTCACGAACAATCTCATTCAACAAAAATGAACACACAACATCCACTACACTGAAAGAAGCACGACATTATGAAAATTTATTTTCACACTTCAAAACACAACTATGATGTTTACACTTGTAATGAAAACTTTATAAAAACTTTCCTTCATAATTTGATATGAAACTATACTTCTTACATCCTTGTTTAATCACGAGGAAACTACACAATTTGAGGTTACGAAAAATTTAACCAAAACAATACTTTTAGCACGAGAAATGTTCACTGCTACATGGAAGCTATATCTGCATGTAAGCACGCAGGTGTGCATACAGCTTTTGCTGTCCAAGTGGCAGTGAGAATGATGTTACAAATTTTCTGATTGGCTTGTGAAAGTAGGAGAGGGGAGGCAGTTGCGCCGTGCCAAAATAGGCTCTGCCCCTTGCGTCTTGCGTTTTTGAGTATATTTAGTTCCAGCTACTACTCGTGGTGCAGGTGCAGAGCATATTTCCTTGCATTGTGCTGTATCGGTGCAAAGCGCAAGTGGTGATATATAATCGGCCCCCAAGACCACGGTCTTAGAATTGCAGGTCTGGACACTAGACTATCTAACAATGCTATTGAGATGACCCCGTTATGACAGAAAGTGCCACTAGCAATGAAGTGTTGTTTTAACAGTGCAATATAGGATCGTACTAGCAGTTCTCCTAGCAGCTCCGACACGTGCTTGCTCCTTGTATTCTCATTTACACAATGTTAAAACAACACCAGAGTGCCAGTGGCGCCAATCAGTCATATGAGGGTCAATTTTCAACTCCAAGTGTCCAGACCTGTTCCTCTATGGCCGTGCCCAGGACGTTATTTTTCATGAGTCGCCATATTTTGGGTGGTAAAACAATAGCAGGGGGCCGATTAAATATCGCTTTTGAGAGGTGCAGTGCAAAATTTGCACCTGCGCTGCATTGCTTTGGTATTAAATGTACAAATACGCAGGTGCAAGTGGTCACGTGATGGTGCAAAGTGCCTGAAAATCTGCGACTAGCAAATGGCTCGACGCAAGTATATCTGCGTCCTACGTGCATGAGGATTGGACAATTTTCGGGTGTGTGAAAGTGAATTAACATAAAAGTTGGTTATATTTATGTGTATACAGTATTCTATGAACTTTAATTATTTACGTTTTTGTGTACACATTTCAGCTCATAATAATTACGAAGTACAGTAGAAGTACGAAACTGAAATAGTTTTTTACTAAACAAGCAATTAAAAATGGGTAACGATTTATCCTTTCCGTGGAATATATTTTGAGGGCATTTTTCCATGGTACACAACGATAAAATAGAGATGGTTTGTACCCTTAAAAACTTTGCTTAAACATTTATGCAAATGGTAATGTAAATGAATAGCGAAAATGTTTTGCAAGTACCTGTTTGGCTAATTGCTTGGAACATGGACATTACTTCTCTATTTTCCTTGCTTGGATGGGTGGTTTGAACATCACAACTATCTCGCCGACTTGTTTCCACATTACACATGCTTTATATTTAAGAGTGATGCTGTTGGGATTCTCTTTATTTAATAAAACGGGAGGTCTGTAATTTTAGTTTCAAGTCTTTCATGAGACTTGCTGTCTACACATATCACACCCTATCTCGGTGAACATTGAACTTACAATCATCTAGACCTAATTACATTTATTGCAGTACCTATAGTTGTTCAAAAGCCACTCGTATTCACTACACAATAGCAATGAATTATTTAGAAATAATCAACGTATCACGATTTGATAATTTACGACTCGCTGAAAGACGATTGCCACATGTATAGCCCACCTAGGTAATGGGCCTACACTCACAAATACCATGCCACACATGTTAAAATAACTTACATGAATTTCAAAACTAGAACACTCAAATTAATACCAGTACAAATATAAAAAGTATACATAATATTTGCCCTAATCGCGTAACCTGTCTATCACTTTAGGCACTTTATTTTCCGTTAGCAACATAAAGTATGTAAAAACTGGTTACAGATGAAAACCACTTATGTGTTCCAATTGTGTTACAAAAAATGCTACTCTCTATAAATATAGTACTTAATTATTCACGAACAATCTCATTCAATAAAAATGAACACACACATCCACTACGCTGAAACCACGACATTATATAAATTAATTTTTCAAACTTCAAAACGCAACTACAACGTACGTTTATAATGAAAACTTTGTGACTATTTTCCTTCATAACTTGATATGAAACTACACTAATTATATCCTTGTATAAGTACGAGAAAACTACACAATTTTAGGTTACGGAAAATATAAGCAAAACATTACTTTTAACGCGAGAAATGTTCACTGCTACATGGAAGCTATATCTGCATGTAAGCATGCGGGAGTGCAGACAGTTTTTGTCGTCAATGTGGCAGTGAGAAAGATGTTACAAATTTTCTGATTGACTTGTGTAACTTGGAGAAGCGAGGCAGTTGCGCCCAGCCAAAATAGGCTCCGCCCCTTGCATCTTGCTTTTTCGAGTATATTTAATTCCAACTACGACTCGAGGTGCAGGTGCAGAGCAGATTTCCTTGTGATGCGCTGCGTCGGTGCAAAATGCAAGTGGTGATATTTAATCGGCCCCCAGAAAGCAATGTAATTATGTAATTTTTTTTAGAAAAATTCGCGGAAATTCTCTATTTTGATCGTACACAACAGTTTACAATTGCTTCAGAAATATTTAAAAAAACCGAATTAGCTCTTGCTGTGTGTACTTTATAAATTTGATGAATTTAAATAAAAGTTTCTTACCTGTACAAAGATAATCCTCTGCAACGATCAAATCAGTTTGTAAGGCCAAGAGCTTCATAAACTTTCACCATAATGTGTAGTTAACAATAACAAAAACATTTTCAATCAGCTCTATGCTATATTTACATGTTTTTGCCACCACAAGCTCTATCCTTGTCTTTAAATGTCGCCTGTTGGCTGGCTTCAAATTTGCTAAAAGGCTTCCACTCCATAGACTAATACCTCCATGGGTAATTTGCGATCACTTTAACTTTGTTAAGTTGGATTCACGCGGTCGCCGACAATGCCGATCAGACAGAGCGGAAAATGCTCTCGGCCAATCAGAAGGCTTATTTTCCTTTCCGCATTGTCTGCATACCCTGCGCATGGAGGTATTAGTCTATGGAGTAGAAGCCTTTGAGCAAATTTGAAGCCGGCCAACAGACGACGTTTAAATACAAGGATAGAGCTAGTGGTGGCAAAAACATGTAAATATAGCATTGAGCTGAATGAAAATGTTGTAGTTTTTTGTTAACTACACATTATGGTGAAAGTTTGTGCAGTTCTTGGCCTTACAAACATATTCGATCGTCGCGGAGGATTATCTTTTAACAGGTAAGAAACTTTTATTTAAATTCATCAAGTTTATAAAGTACATACACGCAGCGAGAGCTAATTAGGTTTTTTTTTTATGTTTCTGAAGCAATTGTAAACTGTTGTGTACGATTCAAATAGAAAATTTGCGCGAATTTTTTGTAAAAAATTACATAATTACATGGCTTTCTGCTATTGTTTTGCCACCCAAAATATGGCGACTCGTGAAAAATAACGTCCTGCGCATGCGCAGTTCGAAAATGTTCGAAAATGATCGGCTTCACACGATAACTATTGAAATGTACGGCAGCTGCCACTCCATAGACTAATACCTCCATGACCCTGCGCCGAAAATACTGGGCCGATCTCAACTTTTTCGGCGCGCGGAAGGCAGACAACGCAGATTTTACCCAGAGTTCAGTGCTGTTTGTTGATTATTTTGCTGGCCGAAAGAACGACCACAACCAACCAAGTGTAGTGTTTTCCAAATAAATTTACTGCGGTAAAATCATATTTTTAATGTTGAGTTTATGTTTGTCATCTTATTTCAGGGAAGTCTCGCTTAAATCACCGCCGATGTTTAGTTACAAAAGTATTTTGTTGACAAGACTTGTCCAATATATTTGTGCAGAAATATACCCAATAATATCTGAACGATGCACTAAAGTGTACAATACTACTATCAGCAGAAAATCGCTAAATACTTTATGGTTTTGGTTCAAACGAATGGTGCTTGTAGTGGATGCCGTTTATGTGAAGAAAGTTCTACCAGCGAGTTAAATGTTTTAGTTATTAAAACGGGCCTGCTACAATCTTATTTTTGTACGAGAGAAAAGGTTAGGCAGGAGATACAACATTGTATTTTCGAGCTACTTAACTTCACTAGACAACGATTTTAGCAGTTCTTTGAATCTGTAACTATGCAGTACTGAAAATTTCGGAATGTGTGTTCAAGGCATATCCTTTCCAGTGGTCAAAGTCACGATTATATTTTTATAAGTGAACAGTAGGCCTATTACCATTACTTATTCTCCGTTCACTCTAAGTTGAGTTCTGAATTAAACAAATAAAGTAATGTCATTGCACTTCGCTAGGTTCTAATTGGCTCAATTTGTGCATCGCGCCGACGTACTATTTCCAACCGACAAAAGTGTGTACAGGCGGCATCATAGGAAACAACAACGCCGTATATATAAAAAACAATATTGCGTGAAAATTTCGTACGTGTTATCGACATAGGGAAACAAAAAATACACAAAAACTTGATAAATATATTGACATCATGTGTAATTACTGTATATTTCAAAATTAACAGTAATTGTCAAGTCATGACTAACGATTCTATTCAAATATTCCGGTATTAACATAACGAAAATTTGGTACTACATGGAGAAAAAAAAGTTGTCAACAAGATGTGTGATTAAACTTACTGTAAAGTCCTCCTGGATTATTTTATACTTCGTTTTGGAAAAATTACATTTTATAAATCACCAAACAATCTGTCGATAATTCACGACACATATTGTTTTTTATACATTAAAAATTGCTATGCGAGATTTTTATTCTTGCCTTATAAGCATTACTACAGTTTGGTCAGTACTGTAATGAAGACATATATCCACATTTCGAAAACAATGCAAGACATTTTCACTGTTCACGTCCAGCATCACATAACCTAATCTGCAAGCGACGTAAATATAAACCAACGCGTGGGCGGAATAAAATAGAAGAAGGAACTTTGGTTCGGACCATGCGGCCGTGGTTCGGACGAACTGGAACAGAAAATGGCCGAACGAAAGAAAACATTCGCAGTAACCACAACATTAACGCGTTAACGTCCAAAAATACTTTGAAAAAATAAAACATGATATCTGATTGTGATATTTCTGACTAATTTTTACTGTGGTAATTATTACTGAACTAAACTTTTGGTATCTTCAGAGTATCGTACGTCTCTAAATACTGGCAAGTGTACCAAGAAACTCGTACGTTTAGCAGTGTGTCAGTCGTTAAATAACTCGTGAACCAACTGTATGGACATGTCGTCCGCTTACCATAATTAAAGTAATAAACATATAGCGTCGTAGATTGTGTTTGTAACGTCTGTATATTTTAGATATTTGTTAATGAAACTCTCTCATTAAGTGATGGAGTGGTAAATTTATATGTACACGACAGATAACAAAGATCTATTTCTTATGCAAGATCACAGTGCACGGCGGTCGGCAGCCAATGAACATGTTTGTTTATAATTTGCTTTGTATATCCTAAAACTCAACTAAGAGTGAACGGAGAATAGTATGCTTTGGACCATGGTTCATTGTGGAGTCGGAAGTAAAAAATAACATTTCATAAGCCTATTATAAGATTAACATATCCTTCCTGCAGTTAGTTTGCTATCCTGTGACAGCATATCTCTCCCCTTAATTGGTCTTGGCCTCCCATTTCAGTCAGATAATTACTAACTTACTCACCATCTCCCGAAATCCCTTCCTTTCAACCACCTGTTTCTTACATTCCACTCTTTTGCAGTTCTGTTTACAACAGTGTTTTCCTTCTCTCCCTTCTCTTTACAACCCTCTGAAACTTCCATTAATGACCCTCTCTTCCTCAATTAAGTTCTCCGTGAATGTTGTTTCCCAGTTGTGCCTACCCTCTTATACCTCTCACCACCTTGAACATTCTCACTTATCTCTCCACCGTCTTCGTCTCCTGCAGTGTGCCCCATTTCAGTGTCTTCACCATCTGTCTGTATCCTTCCTCTCCCTCCCCTCGTATTCCTTGTCCGCCAACTATTAAGAATAAATCTTACTGTTTTTCTGTACACTCTCTTCATCTCCACTCCCAAGTATGGATCCCAGATTGCTACAGCATACATATTATAGGCCTATTTCTTGATCTTCTAATTTGTGTGCTGTAATATCCTTTTTTCTAATCCTTACTCCAAAAATTAAAGTACATAATCTTTCAGCAATAAAAAGGAACTTCATCTCATACCTAATATAATTTAGGACATTAAAGAATTCAGAAGGGTCTAATGTGTGTACAACAGGTACTTACCCAAAGGGACGATAATAGGTAAACTTACATTTGATGTTATTTTTAAGTAGCTGATGCAAATTGTACAATGCAAAATGATTTCACACAAGTAGTAGATATCAAAACCAGAAATACTGATGCTAGACTTCAAATCACCTGCAATGGCTTATTGCGCTGAAAGTACTACAAATGCCTATCAATCTAAGTTACTTCAGATAACTGCTGCAAACAAAGCAGTGACTACATATCGTTACAGCCCAGAAAATACACTATATTTAAACACAGCCCAGGGGGCCTATTAAATATCACCACTTGCGTTTTGCACCGACGCAGCGCAACGCAAGGAAATCTGCTCTGCATCTGCACCTCGAGTCGTAGTTGGAATTAAATATACTCGCAAACGCAAGGGGTGGAGCCTATTATGGCTCGGCGCAACTGCCTCCCCTCTCCAACTTACACAAGCCAATCAGAAAATTTGTAACATCATTCTCACTGCCACTTGAACGGCAAAAGCTGTCTGCACACCCGCGTGCTTACATGCAGATATAGCTTCCATGTAGCAGTGAACATTTCTCGTGCTAAAAGTAATGTTTTGGTTAAATTTTTCGTAACCTCAAATTTTGTAGCCTTCTCGTGATTAAACAAGGATGTAAGAAGTTTACGTTCATATCAACTTATGAAGGAAAATTGTTACAAAGTTTTCATTACAAGTGCATATGTCGTAGTTGTGTTTTGAAGTGTGAAAATAAATTTCCATAATGTCGTGGTTATTTCAGTGTACTGGATGCGTGTGTTCATTTTTGTGTTCGTGAATAATTAAGTGCTTTATTTATGGAGAGCAGCATTTTTGTAACACAACTGGAACATGTCAGAGTGGTTTTCGTCTGTAACCAGCTTTTACATACTTTATGTTGCTATCGGAAAATAAAAGTGCCTAAAGTGATAGACGTGTGACGCGATTAGAGCAGAAACTTATACATTTTATATTTGTACTGATATTAATTTGAGTGGCCTAGTTTTGAAACTTACGTAAGTTATTTTAACTTGTGTGGCATGGTATTTGTGAGTGTAGGCCTACTACCTAATGGGCTATTCATGTGGCATTCGTCTTTCAGTGAGTCGTAAATCGTAATACGGTGATTAATATAAAATAATTCATTGCTAATGTGTAGTGAATACGAGTGGCGTTCGTACAACTATACTGCAATAAATTTAATTAGGTCTAGATTATTGTAAGTTCAATGTTCACCGAGATAGGGTGTGATGTGTGTAGACAGAAAGTCTCATGAAAGACTTAAAACTAAAATGATAACCCTCCCGTTTTATGAAATAAAGAGAATCCCAGCAGAATCACTCTTGAATAGTAAGCACGTATGTGGAAACAATTCGGCAAGAAAGATGTGATGTTGAAACACCCCACCCAAGCAAGGAAAATAGAGAGGTAATGTCACTGTTCTAAGCAATTAGCCCAGCAGGTACTTGCAAAACATATTCGCTATTTATTTACATTATCGTTTGCATAAAAGTTTTAAGCAAAATTTTTAACGGTACAAATAACCTCGTCACAAACGCAACTCTTATTTTCTCGTCGTGTCCCACGGAAAAATACCCTTAAAATATATTCCGGGGAAAGGATAAATCATTGCCCATTTTTAATTGCTTCTTTAGTAAAAAACATTTCAGTTTTGTACTTCTTCTGTACTTCGTAACTATTAAAAGCTGAAATCGTGAAATGTGTACACGAAAACGTACATAATCATAGTTCATAGAACACTAGATACAGACAAAGATATTCCATCTTTTATGTTAATTCACTTTCACACACCCGAAAATTGTCCAATGCTCATGCACGTAGGGCGCAGATATACTTGCGTCGAGCCATTTGTTAGTCGCAGATATTCAGGCACTTTGTGCCATCATGTGACCACTTGCACCTGCGTATTTGTATATTTAATACCAAAGCAACGCAGCGCAAGTGCAAATTTTGTGCTGCACCTCTCAAAAGCGATATTTAATCGCCCCCCAGAAAATACACAACATTTATATATTTTTTTAATTTTATCACATAGCTAAGTTGTTTAGATGAATGGTAGTTGCAAATTTTTAAAGCACTAAATATACGTAATGAAAACATATTTTAAGTTGTGTGAAGTGCGAAACTTAAACCTACTCTTTGCTTCTAAACTACGGGAACGGTTGAAACTTGGATAGGTAGGGGCCTGAGGTCACAATGTCAACAGGGTCCGAACAGACTCCTTTAATGGGCCTGGTTACAGTGCCAGACCTATTCATATTTTAGATCCTTTGAAGAATATGTATTGGTGGAATGGAGTTTGTAAGGAAAAATTAGTCAAATGGGAAGAAGAATTTAAAAGCAGAAACATACCTGATATATATAAAATATCACATTAACATGCACATTTTATGCGGGTATGCGCGCACACACACACACACCTCCTGCCTCAGAAGCAGATTTGCACCTCGGGGCGATCAAATATCGCTTTTAACCCACACAGCACACTTCCTATCAAATACATTTCTGTTAGGTAACTTTTGAAACTGTAGTGATGTTTCAGAAATATAACAATACATATTAGTTTCATTTCTTTTACGTAACATTTACGGAGAAATGTCCTCCTTCATAACTGAAATTTGTTATGTTTACGAGATGTTATAGGGAAATGTTGCAGAAACATAACATTGTGAGGTTTAAAAAACATAACATTGTGAAGTTTCAGAAACATAACATTGTGAGGTTTCAGAAACATAACATTGTGAGGTTTCAGAAACATAATATTGTGAGGTTTCAGAAACATAATATTGTGAGGTTTCAGAAACATAACATTGTGAGGTTTCAGAAACATAACATTGTGAGGTTTCAGAAACATAACATTGTGAGGTTTCAGAAACATAATATTGTGAGGTTTCAGAAACATAATATTGTGAGGTTTCAGAAAAAGTACACTGTAAGGTTCCACAAACATTACTCTTTTAAGCAGGGTGGCCACCAAATTTGAATGTTAAAATTCATGCATTTTTTAAGGTTTTCAAGGTCCAAAATTTAGTTTTTCAAGGAATTGTCTAAATAACTGAACTGTAGGACTACACACATTT
>PNEQ01049869.1:0-13079 GCA_003012365.1 Medauroidea extradentata
GCAACGTGTTTCCCGGGAAATGCCAATCAATGTCCTCACCACCTTGGCGGAAAAACATCTCGCAGACATCCAACCTGAAGCGCTTTCCTTCCTCTAGCCATTAACAACTCACTTTCACGCGTATATTATGCCGGTAAATATAATCTCTATTACCGTGTGCACCACAGAATTTTTCGTATTCCCACCTCTACCCACACCCAACCACTGAAAATGACAAATAATCACATTTCTTGTATGTTATTTTTCGAACTAACAAAATTTGGTTAAAAAAACTTGCAATGAAAACTGATTTAAAAATTTGCGAGAGAACTGTAAAATAATAACTAAACACGTGCTGCTGCAGCCGTTGTAATTTGTAAGCAGCCACGCTCGCGAAACTCGTTGGTCTGCTCGCTAAAAATACTTTGTACTCAAGCATTTTTTTAGTACCTGGAAAACACATTATTTACATTTGCAGTAATAAATTAGTTGCAAAAAGTCTGCATAAATAATGTAATTACGTATTTTTTTATAAATTCTCTGGTTTTATCACGGGACGTGACAGAAAATAAAGCTGGACACCACTGCATTCTATCGGAAATAGAATTAATCAACAGAGCACGCTGCACTACAGCGCATTCTAATGGAGACGCGAAGCACTATCTCTGAATTAGTTCCTATGTCGTCCACCACCGCGCTGTAGAGACTGGATACCTAGATGCTCATTCACTGGTCAGCTACTAGGATGGGGATCTAGGCAGGCGCACGCTTGTTATGCAACACGGCGTCACTCGCTTGGCCGCACCCATGTGTGCTTATCTCATTCCCGCGGCCAAGGTTTTCAAAAATGTTAAACTATTTTTTGTTTCTCGGTGGATGGTTTAAGCTTATGTGCTGAGAAATAAATATATACTGTGGCCAGTGCTAGTACTTTTAATAGACTTACATTACAATTAATATTCCATTTTATCAGTCACTAAATTATTTAATAAGTACTTACGTTTAGGTACTTGATAGATACACACAAAAATATAGGACGACACAAAATCGGGGAAGCGCGTATCACATAATTTCGCTGCTTAGAGCAGCTTTCTCTGGAGAAGAGACATGGCTGACTGCGATGTGGCTGCTGATGCACCGATGCTGATGCACCTAGCAGCCAGTGGTTAAACTGATATGAGGCGGGAGATTCGAAAGATTCATGTAGAAGAGAATGTGTAGAGGTTAATGAGGAGATACGAGTGAAATGGTTGTAGGAAGCTGACTGACTGGGGATGTTAACTTATATTGAGACCTTATGGTTGCCTAAATTTGGTGATGTACTGATGAGCTAGTTCCCATCGTCTTGAGTTCAGAGCTATTGCTTGTAGGTAGCAGGGCCCTCACCACTCTGGTATTGTAGCATGAGTCAATGTCTTGCTGGAAATATAAGTGTAAATCAGGGGAAGCAGTTTTTAACTGTACCAGTGTAAACTGTAGTAACATGATAAATTTTAAACATAAGGAAATAAATGGAAACCAGAAAAAATGGTATATTTAAGGGTAAATGTAACTCAGGGGAATATAAAATCCAGGTTCTACTGTATTAACTTCGAATACCATCGATTCGACACTACATGTGGAAGCAAGCAAACTCATTTGCCGGTGATTTGTTATCTGAATATGTTTTATTAATTTTTATGTACCGTTTAACCATTTATGTTAGCTATTGTAAGTAGGTATCTTTTTACAAGAATATTATTTGTTGGTTGAACCAGCCCAACTTGCAGGTGACTCCGGAGGGTGATGAGGACGGTTCTATTGCTGTCAGGAGTGAGAAGGACCAGTCCCATATGGCCGGCTTGTGGACTAACTTTGACGTAGACTTCAGGAAGCTGAAACACCACCTGCTGACTGGCAGTGTGAAGACTAGACTCCTGCTTCTCCAAGCTTTGCGATGGGTCAGTGTCTTCTAAGTTAATATGCTTTAGGCATTAAATGTAATTCTTCCAGTGTACTTTTACTTCTCAGCCGTTTTAAGTATGATGCATACATTCACGCACACACACGTGTACACACACTCGTGTGCACGCATGGATGTGTATTGTGTGTATAGACTGTGTATGCATACTTGTACATATTTTTTGCATTTACGTGTTCCTTTGTAGGTGATAAATATGATATTCACAGTTTTTATCCAATTCCCGAGTCCAATGATTTATTCAGCAAGTTTAATCCTCTCTCTTAAAACCTTCTAGAGACGTATATTGATGTACATGTATATAATCTCATGTCAGTAACCTGATAACCAGGCAACACAGTTTACCTGTTATTTGTTATCTTGGTGTTGATGTTGTATAGTGAGGCATATTACGGTATGAATTTGATGTTGAGAGCAGTTCATTATCTTGCAGCGCATAACCAGATCAAGTTTAGAGGACCGGGAGGTGGTGATGGGTACCTATTTGCGGCACGATGTACTGTGCCTACACTCTGGGGGAGAAGGGGTCTTGTTGGGCGGCTGCCTGACTCCTGTAGGCGTGGTCACCCCTCACCCCTTGCAGCAGGCAGCTGCACGCCTGGTCAATGCTGTGGCCTCCTTGCGCTGTGGCAGGGACTACCTGTGTGGGGCAGGGCGTGACCTGCCAGGCTTGCTGGTGCGAAGTCTCACGGGAGAAAAGGGTACATCTCTTGATGCTGTCACCACTGACATGCTTCTTGCAACACTACAGAAGCTCAGCCTCAGGTAAAAGCAACACCTTACTGGGTTCTGATAACTGCATGGGCAGATTAATTTGTCGTTGGTTTGTTTGCTCATCGTAAACATTTATATTTAAGCTTATTTGTCATTGTACAGGTTGAGGCAACAGTATCACACCATAGGGAAAGAGGGTTATCAGCTGTAGTAACTATATGATGGTGATGATGTATATGAAGTTTCATCTGTCACCATTTATTGCAGTGTCTGCAGAAAAAAGCTAGTATAAATACCGGATTTGGTAGAATTGAGGTCCACATTAGAAGACCAAATTATGGAAGAACAGAATGTGTTACAACAAAAGTATAAAACCTAGTGAAAAGCACATAAGAGTTTTGTTTCGTTTGGGTATGAATATTGTTGCACAAAAGTCAGTGTTGAGACTTTGCAAAAAAAAAAAAAATGTTTTAACACGGAGTTTTACATAGCAATGATTATAACTAGTCAGGGTGTATTGCTGGCCATTATGCATATATGTAATTGAAAACTTGGTTGGCACTATGTGAGACATGTTATGGGACAGCAAATGGAAACTACGTCTGAGAACAGACACCCATCACATCTCCCTTCCTGTTCTTGTGCACACTCATGACATGCCTCACAGGAAGGGGGAAGTAAAGGCAACACAGGTTTACTGAAATTAGTTGCCGTAATGGTCTAGACAGGTGAGCTTCATGCGTATGTTTTTAAAGTCTTGGTTAGAAGCGAATTGGTGATAGTTGCTTAGAGAGCATTCCATAATTTTTTTGTGCTTGGTCCAAATGCAGCTATTTCCTAATACAAGTCATCTTGAGATGGGTTTCATACTTTCAGGCCAACTGAATCCTCATTAGAGAGAAACCGTCCCTGGTACCATTCAAAAAAACGTAAACAAATCTATATTGTTTATGCTATTTACTAGTGTTTGTACTTGTCTTGTAACACACTGGATTATTCCATACTTTGTTCAAAATATGTGAACATTACTTCTGGTGCACGTGTTCCACTCATCACTTTTATATTACATATTATAATGTTAGCAATTGACCCTCTTTTTCTATGATGCATGATTTTTGCCTGGACCTGTACTTCAAAAAGTTATATAATTGTTCCAAATATCATACGCACAATCATAATAAAGGAAAGTCGTAAGAAATTGTGAGGCATGTTACAGTAGAGCCCCGATTTAACAAACTCGGGAATAACGAAAACAGCGATTTAACGAAAGGATTTTCAGGAACCTTCAAAATATAACAAAAAAATGTATTAGGGCCTAAATAACTAAGTGACTTTGTATAAAATGGAATATTAATTGTAATTTAAGTCCTTTAAAAATACTAGCACCGACCGCAGTATATTCTTATTTCTCAGTAGAAAAGCTTAAACCATCAGTCGAGAAACAAAAAAAAGTTCTTTAAAATTCGTTGAAAACTTTGGCCGCAGGAATGATTTTGAGATACACACGTGCGGGCGCGGCCGAGCGAGCGCCACTGTATTGCATTACAAACGCGCGCCTAGATCCTCATCGTGGCGGCTAGCGAGTGAACGAGCATCTAGGTACCCAGTCTCCACAGCGTGGCGGTGGACAGCGGAAGAACCAATTCATAGATAGTGCTTCGCGTCTCCGCTAGAATGCGCTGCAGGGCAGTGTACTCTCTTAATTAATTCTATTACCAATAGAAGGCAGTGGTGTGCAGCGCGATTATTCACACTCGCGTCCCGTGTTAACACAAGCGAGTTTATAAAAAAATACGTTACGTTATTTATGTAGACTTTTTACAACAAATTTATTACCGTGAACGTAAATAATTTGTTTCTCCGATGCTAAAAAAAAACGCTCGAGTGCAAAGTATTTTTAGTTAACAAACCAACGAGTTTGTTTCACGAGCGCGGCTTTCATACAAGCTATAATGGCCACCGCCGCGCGTATTTAATTATTATTTTACCTTTTGCTTGCAAACTTTTAATCCAGTTTTCCTTGCAGTTTTATTTTTTTTACAATTTTTCATGGGAATTTCCTTAATTTTTTTGGTGGAGCAGGCGGGAGATAGACGAAAAGATTGACGGCTCGGCGGTGTAAGTCATCACGTCTCACGTGTTGATGGCGCGCAAAGGACGGCCTAACTCACCATGTGCACGCTCGCCGAGCGTTGCACTGAAAGTTTTTGAAGTTTTTTCGCCGATTTTTTTTCTTTTCACGGTTGTGGCTTATCAGTTGACGGAAAATGTGTTTTGCTATTGTTTTGAGCCAATATACTTGTTTTAAAATTACCTTAAATTCTGAGGAAACATGCCCGAGGATTTAACCATTTTTTTGTTGATAAAAGGGGCCGGGGGGGAGGTGAAGTAGGATTTAACGAAACATCGATTTCGAGTAAACATTGTCAGGTCCCATGGCATTTCGTTAAATCGGGGTTCTACTGTACTTGCTTACAGTTTTTTGCCAATAGTGGCACTGTTCTATCTGCAGTAACACATTGCACTTTGGACATTTTAGTTTTATATGTACCAACTTGGTGGCTGTGATGGCCAAGGGGTCAGACCTCTCGCGTCCCACCAAGGCGATCCGGGCTCGATTCCTCTCAGGGTCAGTCCCCGGATTTTCGCACGTGGGAATCATGCCGGACGTGCTGCTAGTCGGCAGGTTTTCTTGGATCTTCCGTTTGCCCCGCCCATTCATTCCGGTGCTGTTCCACACTCCCATCATGTCACCCTCCACCAGCGCTAGAGACTTCGATGTTAAGCGCTGACCAAAATCTCTTCACTCATGTACCAGCTTAGTTATAAAATGTGTGAATGACAACTACAGATTTTCTCTTTCAATGATTAAGTCTATGAGTTATGTTCAAAAATATAAATATTATATACTATATATTTGTGTATCATGTAATTTTTTTTTCACAGAAAACGAGGTACCAAAAAAATTATGGAAAAAAAAATTGGTGAATTTTTGAGGATGGCGGTTGGGGGCAATATTCGCTAGAGAGAAGAACAGCGTACCCAAAAAATTTAATTAAAAGGAAGTTTTTTGATATGTGCATGCTCCTACGAAGCTATACCCTATCTCCAAAAAATTAAGGAAACAGTAAACGGTGAACCAGGTGTTGGATCATCTGCAAGAGAATAGTTGATAATTCTTTCTGCAACACTGTAGAAAGTATAGCAAATGACATGGGTCGTATAGGTCTGGCATGCAATGTCATCAGTCCAGTCCGTGTTCTTTGCCATTAACACTCCACCACAAAAATTATTCAGAAAACACATTGTGTGTTTGCGAGCAGGCGTGGGTGTGTGTGGGTTTTTTTGTTTATGACTTCATAACAAAATCACAATTGTTAAATTAGTGTAGTTCTGTGTGCTATTAGTGAAATATTCAAATGTTAAATGTCTCCTGTTTTGTGATAGGCATGGCCAGAGGGTGCGCATGCTGGACTTGGGCATGGTCGAGTGGTTGATACAGCATTTAACCATGGGTCACTCCACCATGAGAGCCTACACTCTGGAGTACAGTACAGCACTGCTCATGAACCTCTGTCTCCACCGCCGTGCACGCCAGCGCTGTGTGCCACTAGCCAGATCTGTGCTCAAGCTGCTGGCTGCACTTCTTGCTACAGAAGCAATTCACGTGAGTCTTCTCTTCAGTTAGTGCCACCACTTACACCATGTCATTTGATGTATAAATGTTTGCATTTGTAATTTACCATTAGAATCCTAGTTTCGTTTCCTCTCTTTGAAAACTGGTACAATTGTATTGTCTGGAGGAGGGGTATAGTAAAGTAATAATAATAGTAATATTATTATTATTGTTATTATTATTATTTAAGTGAAAAATACTTTAAATCTAAAATGATTTAATGTGATGGTAGTAAAAACTGTAACAATGAAAGATGTAAAATTATAAAGTAAAGTTGGGGAAGCTTGTATAACTTAATACTTTTGATACTAAGAGGTGGAAAGGGAAATACAGTAAAACCTCGTTAATTCGAACTCTGTTAATTCGAAATGCTATATAAATTGAAGCCATCACTCGGTCCCGAAGGATAGGATTTTACATGCTATGGAGTTTGGTCAGTTCGAAATTCAATTAATTTGTAATTCAAAGCTTTTTTCTGTCCCAAACAGAGATCAAGTCCTAGTAATACGAAGTAATTTTGGTAGAAGTCAGTAACGTTTGCGAAATCTAAGAATAAAGCTGTGCCGTGTGGCGTGCTGCCCTGGTTTTGTTTCCGTTTCCGCGCCTGCCAGAGTCATGCTGACCTTGAGGCTTCCTTGCTGTCTGCTTGTGTATGGCGCTTGAGTTTGAATGTATGTGTGAGTGGTGCGCGCAGAGAGGAAAAGAAGAATGGAAGGCAGGAATGGCACAGCGTGTGACAGTCTGTGGCTGTGTTGTGTGATATGACGATCACGTGATTTTGTGCTCTTCTCCGGCACTGTGAGCTAGATGCAGTTACGATAAGGCACGCGTGCATGTGCCTCGAGTCTGGAGTATTTCCGCGGCCAGGGAGAAGCGAAGTGAATGTGGGAAGGGGAGGGTGAGGAAGAAGCTGGTCAGATTGCATCAACTCCCCCTCCCCCCTTTCTTTCCACATGTTGGCACAGCTGGTTTATTTTTTGGACTTCCCCACTTGCCTTCCCACCACAAAAGCTAGCCACATCATAAGCAGATGCCAGAGTTGTGTCACCCTGCGAGTGCCTCCTTCCTTATTCTCTTCTACCTCCCTCCACCAAACACACTCGCTCACAGGCATGAGTCACCAGTTAGCAATGCGGCTTCTAGGAGAATAACAGCCAGCAGAATGGCAGGCAAAAAAAAAAAAGACATGTTTATTTCTTGTGTTCCGCTGATGTCATCTAACTGGCAACTCGTGGGAAGAGAGACCAGATAGCAGTCAAGGTCGCAGTGTCTGCTTACTCTCGTGCTATGTTGCCACATTGTGTGCACTGCGCTGATACCATACAACCATGTGGCCGGCTGCACTGCCTGTCGCCATGCATCACTCAACATCTTATCGATTCAAATAATATTTAACTAACGCGGCGTCTGATTTTTCCTTTGAAAAACTACTAAAAAACTACTGTAACTTTGCACTTGCGAAAATGTTACATTGTTTAGTAAATAATTATTTCACTGGCACGTCTGATATTCCTTCCAAAAGCTACTGTAAAATCACTTTGCACTTGTAAAAATGACTCTGCATGAAATTTTTACAATTTTTTTCGGATATAGGGTGGTCAAACTTACTATTTTGGGTTAAAAATTCTTTAAGATGTCTGTAAAACTCTCCCTCCTCTTAGAAATCCAAAACCACGCACATATAAATTACCGTATTTTCCGGCGTGTAAGACAACTATTTTTACATATTTATATTTTTGGCCTTCAAAAATTGCTACTCGTATTATATGAAGGTGAGAAAAATTGGCAACCTAAAATTCATTGAAAGTTAAGCTTAAGCTGTGGAGTTGTATGATGTTTAATGGAATTGCGTTTTCCATCACAAATCAAAACAAAGTGCCCTGTTTTTGATCAAATTTACGGTACGAAATTTTGATGAGCATCATATTCGTAACATAGGCACTTTTGCCTCGCTGTTAAGCATGCGTCGCTTGGCGATCGATACAACTGGAGCGCGTGCCTAGATCCTATGTCTCGCCAACACATTACTCTCAGACGGAGAAAACGAGGATCTAGATACTGCATGCCTAGATCATTTGTCTCGCCAGCACAAAACTCTCGGGCGGATAAAACGAGGATCTAGGTACCGTACCATTCTAGTGTTGTCTGGCTGCAGTGTTGCCAACTTAACGGAATTCCCGTTAGTTTTAGCGGGGAGAATTATTGTTTAGCAGAGAAATTTTCTATTTAGCGGACAGCGGAATTTTCGGCGGATTTTTAGACACTTAAGTGGAAATTAGCGGTTTAGTTTAATGTTCTGGTATCACCGATATAAGATATTATATGAATTAGAGCGAAGGGGGATGGGAAAAGATTAATCCTGATAGCATATAAGCAGCCAAGCAGTGGCTAGTGTCATTACATTAAATTTAAAAAATTGTTAAGGCTGGAACAAATATGGCGGCATGTTATTTCAAAGTACAATATTTTATTTTTAGACTGTAGCCATGACAAATACACGGAATGTGTTGCGTTTATATATAAACCAAAGTGCCATTCGTAATTGTTTTGCGGAAAAATGAAAACATTCTTGAAAACAATCTTAAAAACACCAAAGTATTTTACCTTTTATGTTGTATTACACATTTCACATGTAAATTTTACTGTTTAAAAACTTTCTTATATCAATTTTAATATCTTATTCTCTTAACTTTCCTTATATGAATTCTCCGACATTGTATACAGTTTTCGTCGCAACAAAATACTATAGACAAGCCCATAATTAATTTACATTACGCTGAAATCACAATAAAGCATCCATTTTCTTGTTGAATTACGATTGGCATTCCGCCACCTCCTTGACAGGTGGATTTATTTCGACACTTTGCGTCAAGATTCCAGTAATTATTCTGCTATCAAGTCTTTAGAATTAAATAATAATTTTTATAATCAAAACTAAATATGTTAAATAATATATGTCTACACAATAGTAAAGTTATTATTAATATTATTATTATTATTATTATTATTATTATTATTATTATTATTATTATTATTATTATTATTATTATCCTACTATTGCTCGCAAGACTGTTGGATGGCACTTAGAACATAATAAATAAAGAAAATAATAATAATAATAATTATTATTTTTATTTCTTTTAGCGAAATTTTAGCGGATTTTGTAACAAAATTTAGCGGGGTGAAATTCTTCAACTTGGCAACACTGGGCTGGCGACAACAGTGCACAATGCTTTGCAAGTAGCTGCTGCAGCCCGGCGTTCCCATGTGGTGCGTGGTGGGCTTCAGACCAGCTTTGCCAAGTACGTAGTGCACTGCGGCTGGCAACTGATGATGTCACCGGCCACGTGTTACCGCCACGGCTGCCATGCATTTCCTTGGCTTTTGGGCATTCTGAGGGTAGTAATGCCCAATGTTATTGGTTTATGTGTCTTCTGTGATATTTGTAATACAGTAATAAATGCATAAAAAATATTTAAACTAAATATTTATGTTTCTGGCAAAGGAAAAGAAATATTTTTCTGTTGGGAATTTCGAAATTAATTACTTACTATTTTTCAATATTTTGTATCTTCAAAACTATAACTCGTCTTATGTGCGGGATCTTACTATATGCCGGCAAATATGGCAATACATGTAATAACAATCACATGCTGTGGCCAAGGCAACGCGTGGCAAACATAGATCGCTGGAACAAGGGAAGAGGAAGCGCAGAGTTGCTGACAGCTTAGTAGATGTGATGCGTGCTACTTGCAATACAGTTATCGCCAAGAAAAACGTAGCATGCTAAGACCAAGAAAAATGCAACAAAATTTTTGGTACAATTATTTCAAACTACTACATATTCTCTTTTTCAATTCTAATGCACAACAGTTCTCGAAAACTAGCCGTAAAAATGGGTGTAGAAACACCGGGGTGCTTTGTACATTAACAATTTTTTTTCTTTAAAATTTGATAATTTGAAGTTATGTAATTCGAAGTACAAAATTTCAGTCCTGAGCACTTCGAATTAACAAGGTTTTACTGTACATAATAATAAATACTGAACTGACTTGAACCATAAAAATAAATCATAAGCAGTATGAAATGAACTCTGTAATTAATTACTATCCAGACTTAGGGGGAAATAAATACATAACTCCTCGTGCATTAAGCCTTAAGAAGAATAATAAACTTTTCCAGAAAAGACTTCCACCGTGTAGTGTATAGTGAAATAAATACTTAAGGTTTGGTAGAGCACAGGAATAAACAAACTCACTTTCAAATTTGAAATTAAAAATACTTACAACATCTCTTGGCTGCAAACGCGATGGGGAACCATGTATCAACCACAGACTACGGCCCCTGCGAGTCGCTTTTTCTATCTAGTAGTGTGCATGCATTTACAAAAGATATTGCATTATAAGATCTGATTTAAAATTATCCATAAGTAGTGTCCGATTATTACAATAATTAAGTTCAGGGTCATTGCATTATAATGGAACATGATAGAAACAAAACAGCAAATACTCGTGATAAGAAAACCGTGACTGTTAGTCTTAAGAACATATTGAGATACATAACAAATTAAATTAATAATAAATAATAATAAAAAGATTACTTATGGTATTTATGTTCTCATCCAGTGATGTCTAATCCAATATCAGGGCTACTCTTGAAGGATGGTCATCTCTTACTAACAGAAAACACCTCACATTATACTATTTCATGAAGCTAGTTATGATTTTATTTACTATAAAGAAAAACAGTAAGCCCTAAACTGCCATCTGACATCACAACAAGCACTTAGGTTTGCGCCTATCTCACCGGGGCATTGCCGTGCTCGCTGTAACTGAAAGCTTAAAAAGAGTCCCAAAAAGTCCAAAAAGGGTTCGCCAAAACATGACTAGCAGGTATTTATAATTCACGATTGCACCTCTCAGACATTCAACAATTACTCAATGATCACGTGTTTTTATCCATGCTGGCGCTACATTCACTCTCTCTGTCCCATACAGCATTCGCTAGTCACCGATGTTTGACGTCATGGGGTTGGAACTGTCTACCACAATAACTTGGATTGGCACAACTAGAAACTGCTTTTCTACACAACCCCCTGCACATGCGTCTGCCCTACTAAGATGTTAATGTGAAACAGGGGAGCAGGAAAGTGTTGACAGAGTCTTCCAGTGCCCCCAGAAGACAGCTGCACACCGAAAGTACCAGAAGGACCCGAGGCGCACGACTGCCGGACACTATAACTACCCCCATCACCACACCCCTTACCTGCGTGCAACCTAACGTTTACAAGGCCATTGGCCTGCACACTGTGACGCGGCTGCTTGTGCTTTCACCGATCGGGCCTTTCAGGTTATGTCAAGTGAAGTGCGCCGGATAGCTCAATTTGATTAGTTTAATGTAGATTCGTTTTTATACACCCATCAGTCAGGTTTTAACTTGAAGTGAATGACTCAAGATTCATCAATAGTTGCATTTATTTTCACAGGTGAATTACATTTCATAACAAACGGTACTGTTCAGTTATTGCACTTTGCATTTCAATCCAATCAACCTTTCGAGCGGCGCTTAGCTACCACGATATTTCTGTATTTCTGACTAAGAAAATGTTATATATATATATATATATATATATATATATATATATATATATATAAAAATATTCAAGCCATTGTTTCTATCCCCGTGACACCCATTACCTCAATAATTCACTGTATTAAAAAAAGAAACAAAGTCTATGTCCATTCTAGTCACGCCAAAGGACTTGAGGTTTTCTCCCCCATCTGCCCGACACACGCCCTTCCTTTCTGCCATCTCTGCAGGACTGATAAACCTTCGATGGACATGGTAACTAATAGCGCACCTCGGCGGAGTGATACAACAGACTCCAATTTTCCTAAAACAGTAAAAGGACACTTAAACATACAACAAGGATACCAAAATTCGAGTTTATAGTTTTTGCCTCAAATTAATAAATAGTATTAACACAAATATAATAATTGGGGACAAAAGGTGCACAACAGTGAAACTACTTTCGCGGCGCAATATCGTAAGCAACTTCTCATGACGGCTGACCTAGGTGTGTCAATAACCTACGCCATGAAGAAATTCCATGAAGCAAGCTATCAACCATAATGTCGGCTCCTGAAATCCTACAGCCTAGAGAAGCTTGCAACACAAGAAGTTACTCACTTCGCCAGGAAAATTTTAATAATATACTAAAATTGCCAAAACTCAAAAATTAGTTAAAATACAAGAAAAAGTTATATCAACAAAAATAATTAAAATTTTACTGTGGTCAATTTGAAACTAAACAAGCCAAGAAAATAAACAAATGACTCTACTTTAAATTTCCTGACTATTTTATATTTAAATTTTGAAAAGATGAATTAAAATTAATCATGTTCCCAATTACTAAGTTATTGAATCCTGTTGTATCATCCCGGACACCTGACGAACTAATACTGAAAAAGCATATACCCTGTTATTACAAATTTAAATTTAATTAAGAGAAAGAAATACTTTATAGAGTGCAACGCCCCCTAGTGGTGCCCGAGGAAACCCCGGAGGAAACCTTTTCTCAGGACACCACCAAGGATGGCGAGCGAAAGTCTGTCACCACCGTTCCCATTTAAGATGACGACAGACACCCTTAGGAAAGGCCTAAAAAGTAGCAGGACTGATGGTTTTACAGTGGAGGACGAGAAAAGTCATCAAAATTGAGGGCAGCTTTAGTCACACTAAGATTTTTGC